>JAQFZL010000472.1:0-15585 GCA_034695685.1 Galumna lanceata
AAGTTAATATTAATTTAATTATTTTGAAAATTATTCTTAATTTTTATGACAATTTTTTGAGTAAACTTTTATGCAGTGAACGACTGAATAAACAAAACACTCACAACTGTTGTCCTTTAGATAACAGTCTATAGTCAGCAATACTAAACAGTTCCGGCATTTAATGATTTGTGAATATTCTGTTGAAAGTGTTGAATGTGTTAACACTCGTCGACAAAATTGTATTATTTTTAAAGTTTTTGATAATTTTGTTTGACTACATTTGAAGAGATCGCCGACGCTTTAATTGATTTAACATTTAGTTTAATCGAAGGTCTTTTCCTTGGATTTCATTTCATTTGTTTTTGATTTTTACTCGAAATCGTGAATTAAATTGCAATGAAATTTCCGAACTCTCGTTCACAACAACCAAATACTCCCGATTTCGAAGAGTTTTTGCTTTCAAATTATGAAACAATTGAAAGCAATTCTCATATTTTAAATGTCGAAAGAAATAATAATTCGAGTGCTCCTGAAAAACAGTCAGTCAGTCGGACGCGTCCACACATTAAACACGTTAGTCGACGGACTCATTATATCGATACTAATGAGTCCAAAGAGAGTGGTCAACATCGGACTGTTCTCGAGGCACCTTTCGTTAGAATGAAAGAAATTCATATAAACCCTCCTCGACATCCCATTAAAGAAGACTATAAAAAGTTTAGGTATTTTTAAAATACTTTTTAGTCATATATTTCATTGTTTTGAATGTCATTTTGAAGTCTATTTAAAGTTATTAAAATCCATAATAGATTTCTGCAAAACTTAATTTAGTTGTGAAAAATGATCTTGATAAATCATAGTTTATGAATGATTTTTTATTGAAATTATCCAAACGATATATAAAAGAAAATTTTTAGTTAATTTTAAGTTAATAAGTTCTAGAAAATTAGTTTTTAATATAAACTGAAAATATTTGTTATAAATTATATTTGACTTCCTTTTTAAATGAATTATTATAAAAAGTACACTCTTTTTATATAAATCCCTAAAAGAAGTGTCTATACTTAGACAGCTCTATATCTTATAAATTTACTATAGATTTGCATGTTTTCAATGATACTTAACTTGTTTTATTGATATAAATTAATGAGATTATAATGAGTTTATAATTGGAAAAAATGGTAAAAATACGTAAAAATGGTTTTGCAAACAATTGAATTCAAAGTAAACGCTATTTTCTTAATGACTAAAGAATATGTTTTTGCTTTTTCTCTGATAATTATTTCTTAAAAAATGGTAAATTGTGTTAAAATTTTAATTATTTTTTTCATATAAAAGACACCAAAAATCTAGTTTATAATATTATGAAAGTTATTCAGAATTAGTAATACATTTATAGTAGTAGTAGTAATAATAGTACCTTGTTCAATTATCATAATAAATATTTAGTATTTAGTTATTAAACTGTTAACCGAAGGCATAATATTCTTCAAATATAGAAAAATTATTAATAATTATAATGTTTTGTCGCTCAAACAATAGTTTTGTTTTAAATATTTTGAAAAAAAAGTTTGCATAAGTTTTTAATTGAGAATCACTTGTTTTAAGGGACAGACTTTATATAACTCATATTTTATTTCATATTTGGTATTTAATTAATGGGATTTTGTCGACATTAAAACTTTACTCAATAAGTAAATCCATTCATAAATTCTTCATTTAAGTTAAAATGTTATTAAATTTAGTAAATATTGTCAAAAATGGGTCTCTTCTTTAAAAGCAATCGAATATTAAATTCATTTTACTTAATTTTTTAATTAATTATTTTATTGTTTACACTGATCTAACTCAATAAGCAAGCTCAAATCAGTAGACATAAGTTTCATAATGTTAAACCATTATCTGATTCTTCATAATATTCTAATGATTGGTTTGTACTTTAAATTAAGATTTGGTCCTATAATTGTGTGCACAAAATGTTTCAATTGTTGACTTTTTCACAACATTTACGAAGTAATATGTAGTGTATTTAACTGCTTATGTAAAACATCTATAAATAAAAATACAATCCCTTAGAAATCAAATTGTTTTGGGATAAAAAGGCTTATCGAAAAATGAAGTTTATTTGGGTGTCCGCCGCCAACACAACTCATTATTTCTCATTTCACTATTGATTATCTTATAATTGAATTCTATTTTAACTGATTTGAAGACAAATTTATGCTAAAAACGATATTTAATAATTTTTCACTATTTTATGAACTAAATTATAGCTCATAAAATGTAGAATCGTTTGCCACAACCCATGCCTTGTGGTAACAACGGTTTAAAAATTATTTGATAGTAATAGTGAAACATTTTTATCTTTAAGCAATATTTTAAGGTTTCCTTTTATTAATAACGAATCACATAAATCTATATAGAGTTCATATTAGTATTAATGAACTTTTTATTAGTAAAGAACAAAATAAATTTCTTATTAACATAAGTGGACAACAAATTCTTTTTATTGAATGTCATTATCGGTCATATCTTCTGATTTCTTAAAGTGATGGCTCTTTATTTGATTGAATTTTATTATTGATTTCAGATTAGCCGAATCGAGGAAAGAAGAGGGCAATAAACTATACAAACAGAAGAAATATAATGAAGCCCTCAAACAATATTCCGCCGCAATCGGTATGTCATCAATACTTAACCGTTTTATCTATTGATTGAATCCCTTTTAAGTCGAATTTAATATTTAGAAATGACTTGAATTTACTAAAAATATCTTTTTGTAACTAAAGATGAAAAATAGTTTTGAAGTTTTGTTTATAAACAATAATTAATATAATTATAATATGTTTATCGAACTTCACTTTTGTTTGTTTTAAATTTCAATTTCATTTCAAATCATCGGTAGTTTAGATTCAAATTAGACTCAAATTATTTATTTTTGTATGGATTTAAAAATAATTCAATCAAACAATCATTTGTAACGAATTATATTTTAAGATTTAATTGTTTAATGTTTGGCCAGATTTATGTCCGGATATCCCCTCCTATTATGGCAATCGGAGCGCCTGTCTTATGATGATTGCAAGATACAAATCGGCGTTAGAAGACGTACAAAAAGCAACGAAATTAGACTCATCATTTGTGAAAGGTCATCTCAGAGAAGCAAAATGTCATATTTTGTTCGGTGATGTCATGTCTGCCGCTCGAAGTCTCGATTTCGTTAAGTCTTTGGATGCGAATAACACTTCTTTAGGACAGGAAAGAAAAAGTTTAGAGATTTTGGAGAGACATTTAAGAGAGTATCGAAAATATTTCGATAAAAAGGATTATCGGACGGCATTCTTCAATGTTAAGAAAGCCATCGAAATTGCGACCGAAAGCCAGGCTTTGAAGTTATCAAAGGCTGAGTGTTTGGTATTTCTCGGAAAGAACAACGACGCCCAAGAGATAGTCAACGACCTCTTGAGATCAGACCCACGAAATGCCGACGCCATTTATATCAGAGGGCTGGCCCTCTACTACACAGACAATGTAGAGAAGGCTTTCCAACACTTTCAACAAGTGTTGGTTTTCAGTCCAGACCACGAAAAGGCCAAAAAGATATACAAAACCGCAAAACAACTTTTGGCTGAAAAACAAAAAGGAAACGACGCTCTCAAAGATAATAAAGTGGACGAAGCAGTTAATATCTATACCAAAGCTCTTGAAATCGATCCGATGAATATCTCAACAAACGCTAAACTTTATTTTAATCGTTCGATCGCTTATCTTAAGGTCTGTTCATTAGTTTATTCATTGATTTAATAAAGACTTCAAATTATAGCTCAATAAAGTCAACGAAGCGATTGATGACTGTTCGACAGCCATTAAATTAGATGATAATTATCTCAAAGCATATCTCCGAAGGGCTAAACTTTATATGGATTCTGAACAATACGAAGAAGCCGTCCGCGACTACGAAACTGTTCTTAAAAGAGAGAAAACTAGAGGTTTGTCAGCATTTGATATATAATTTTAGAATAACTTTTAAACTATAAATTATTTGATTTGTAGAACACAAACAACTTTTAGAAAATGCAAAATTAGAACTCAAGAAATCAAAACGAAAAGATTACTACAAACTTCTCGGAGTCTCTAAAACAGCGAATGAAGACGAGATAAAGAAGGCTTACAAAAAGCGAGCTCTGGATCATCACCCGGACAGACACGCAAACGCTTCAGATAATGAAAAGAGAGATCACGAAAAGAAGTTCAAAGAGAGTAAGGCTTACGTTTGTTTTCCTTAAGATATTTAACTAATTTAATCGCAGTTGGAGAGGCATATGCTGTCCTGACTGATCCCAAAAAGAGATCGCGTTATGACAATGGAGTTGATTTGGACGGAAACGGGGGAATGGATTTCGGGGACATCGATCCAAACAATTTATTTCAAGCCTTTTGGAGTACTGGAGCTCCGGGAGGTTATAGCCAAAGTCAGGGTCCTTTCCACTACTCATTTTCTCAAGGAGGAGGAGGAGGCGGCGGAGGCGGACACTCAGGACATCATGGATTTACTTTTAATAACTTCCCGTTTTGAGTTTCTTTTAGATCAATGTTTTTTATTTAATATTTGCTGTATTTTCAATACTATTAATATTAGCCTTAAATTATTTTTAAAAAATCATTCGAATTAAGAGTTCGTTTTTTACAACATTTGTCTTTTAAAACCCTTTAAATCTCTCAAAGTTATCACAAAAATTGAATTATGAAAATACGGCACTTAATATCTTTTGAAGAGTTTTACTTAAATATTATAAAAAAAGAATTTCAAAATTTATTCAATTTATTGGTATTTATTCCTCAAATAATAAAATGTAAAATAAATTTTAAATTAAAAAACGAGTTCACAATTGTTTCATTTGTGCCATCAATTCTTCTAATGATTCTTTGATATTCTCTGTCTCTTTATTGGCGACAACCGACTCTTCAATTGGTTGACTATACGCTAATTTGATCCCAGAAGTGATTTGGAGATTCTCTTCAATAGGAGCCGACTCATCGACCACACAAATCCCCCAATCGTTGTCCTCGTGAACCACTTCTTTTTCAACCACTGATTTAATCTCAGGTTTGGGTAAAGAAATAAATTCTTTTTGTCGTTTAACACAGAAAGAGTCGTCACAATTTGGATTCGGTTTCATAGAAAAAGTTGGGAAATAGTCTTCCAAAGCATTATAACCCAAATATCGGGTAACGGAACCAAAGTTTAATAAATACTTTAATGTGTTTTGAACCAGAAATCCAGCGACGATTCCCATTGTTGTCGGAAGACTTGCAGCACAGACTCCGTCTTTCTTTAAAGTTTTCTCATCTATTTTTGAGGCCACGACTAATGGAGGCGCACACTATTTATAGACAAACACTTTAAAAATTAGAAAAAAGATAATATTTAAGAGAACTGACAGCAAAACATGAGGTGTCTCCGGGTTTGACGAACTGAATGTGACCGGAAACTGCATTTTCACTGACACCCGACTCAAACCATGTTTGGCTTAATTCATTGCAGGCGGTGTTAATCGCCATTCGGGCCTCAAAATTGTCGACACAACTGAGCACTAAATCAACCCTTTTATTATCAATTCCTCCGCTTTTAATTCGTTGCAAAAAGTCATTGAAATTATCGATTGTTGTTATGTTATAGTTATAAGTCTCGAACTCAACGTCAGGATTGATATTCGAGAGTGTGTTGTGCGCGGCCTCTACTTTAGACATACCCGACTGATGCGGTTGAAAGAAAAGTCGGTTCATATTAGCCAACTCTACCCTATCGTAATCGAAAAGTAAAAGTTTTCCGATCCCACAACGGGTTAGCATTTCTGCGGTCACACTTCCGACACCTCCGATACCAACGATAGCAACAGTGAAGTCACGGATTCGCTAAAAATTAATTTTAAATAATTTTCAAAGAAATAATTTTTCAGTTTTTGTTTGAAACGATTCAATGATTTCACAAAAATTAATTTTATGACTGATTTCTACTGAAATATTAATTGCAATCATTTGATGAAAAAATTTACGGAAATTATTGACTGACATATGAGTGGTTTCTATCCTTTATTTAATTTTCTTGTCTTAACATATGTTTCGATAATAATTGACATTAAAAGTCATTAAATCATTTCTAACAAATTAGTGCTCAAATTAATTGACATTAATTTCATTTAAATGACATAAACCTCATAATTGTCGACAATTCCCATACGTTTCAAAGCCATTAAACGACTGATTAGTTCCGGAAAGAGAGGAAAAAAGTTTTAAAAATGTAAATAATTGACGGGTAATACCTGTAAGGGTTGGAATCGACGACTTCAGCACTCATTTGGTCGATCTTTTGTCGATAAGTGCTTTGATTTAATGATTTATTAATTTGTCTCTCATTTTGGAGTTGTTTTTCTAACTCAAGAATACGAGCTCTCAATTCGTCCATTTGTTTACAATTAATAACAATATTATTGTATAATAAGATGTGATTAAAATTAAACACAAATTTAGTACTAAATTAAATCTTCAAAGAATTAAAGTAAAAAAGTTATATAAAGGAATGGAATGAAATGATGTGGCACTCAATCAATACAATCAACCACTGGTTCGGATGGAAAACCGGTCCAAATGTTGTAAAACAGTTACTGTTTAGAACTGTAACTCTAATCTAAATTCAGTGACGTTTGCCGTCAAAAGAGGGAAGCGTTGAATCATATGTTAAACATTCCTGAAGTTAAGGAATAAACAGTGTTTTGTCTGAAGTTTTGGTTTTGACTCTGAAAGCATTTGGAGAAGTAGTCAGTCGTGAGTCAGTCAACTGCAGAGGCGTTCGCTTTTCAAATGTTTTTGAATTAATGCTAAAAACTTAATGTTTTGAAGAAATGCTAAAACATGTGTCGACGCGAACTTTAAACTCTTTGAGTGGCGACACAATAAGTGTTAACAGTTCACTGATATTTGGTTCATCCAATGAAAGCAATGGATGCGATGAAGAGACCTCAAGATCTTCGCGATCTTCGAGTTCGACATCCATTCAGAATATCGGTCTTCAAAAGGTTTGTTTGACTTAACTCTCAAAAACTTTTGTAAAACTTTTACTTTTAATAATATTTACAAATAATTGTTTAGAAAATCAAAACTAAAGAATATTTTTTTTGTGAATTTCTATAATATATTAATATTTTCAACAAATTATGAATAATTCTAAACAAAACAAAAGTTTAAAATCAGTGAAGCATTACTTCAAACAAAACTTGTCTGACATAAAGCTTATGGAGTTATAAATTGTTAAAAATTTTCAAATTCATTATTTTGGGTAATATTTATCTTTTTCTGTCAAAAGATTTCATTAATAGTTCTTTTGTTACGTTCTCTGAGTTAAGTATAAGTTATTTATTAGAAAATTATAACTATTATTAATCTTTTATTAATGTTATTAATGTTACGTTTGTTTGAAACTATAAACCAAAAAAAAAGTCGAGTAATCGCCTGAAGACTGAATCACATCAATTGAGTTATCATTAGAATCATTGATCGAAACCCAAATGCATTTTAGGCGATGTTTTGAACAGTTTTACACTCTTTAGAGGACAAGTCTTACAAATCGTTTTCTCCTCATTTACTTGTAATCAATGAATGAATAAATTGAATGAAAGCCTCAAAACTTTTTATGGAAATATTAATACTTCTTAACTGTTATTGAAATTATTTTTCTTCTCTTAATTTTCTTAATTAAAGCAATTGATCGATGAATTCAATAATTCAGTGCAAAACTTATTAAGATTTTGAGGCAAATATTTTTTTATCGAACTCTGAACCAAATCTCTTATCTATGAAGATATCAGTAAATACTTTGCTATCAAACAAACAATTATTACTTTTATTTTTACTGCAAATTCTTTCCATTTTTATGTATAAAGAAAGACATAATTGTTTAGACGAGTGGTGTCCGTCCTCTTTGGTAATGCATGGCTGAAGTTAAGTCATTTTGTAGTGATTTCTCGCAATTTTGCAAACTCTTCATTATTTCTGATATAATGGACTTATGCTTAAACGAATGGTTTCCAACTGTTTGACAGTAAAGCATAGGATAGTATACGATAGCATTGAAACTAAAAACATTGATTCCAAATGTGTTGTGAGAGAGACTGAAAGAGATTGAAAATCTCTTATCTTTTTTCACATATAAGACACGACACAATATTGAGACCAGAATCGGATGTCTTAGATTTTGAGAGACTACATGTCCTGTCGGTTCTGTTCAACTGTATCGCAATCAGTATAGTAGTTCCCTTTTCCCATCTGTTGGACCCCTCATCCCATTTCCTGTCTCTCGCGAGTCCTGTATTTCCTATAGCAGTCCAACAAATGCTGACCTTTTAATATACACTTTTTTCAGCTAAAATAGGGAACAGCTGTTATAATAAGAGACAAAAGTCAGTCCCTTATGGCTGTTCACTCTCTTTCAAAATGTATAGAATCGAAGGCGTAGTCCTTCGCGTTTCGTTTGAAGGGGTATTTGAGGGGAAGTTTACCTTCCCGTACGACAATTGGTCTGTGAAATGGCTTTTGATTGTATTCGTCTTTATTCTAATCTTCAAAATAGTAGTTTAAAAACATTTCCCTTTAAATGATTGCAACGAAACCATTAGTTCCTAATATTATCACTAATTGTTTCTCTTCTTTAATCTCTTCCCAAAGAGTTTAATCTTCAGTTCATAAGAGTTAATAGATTACCAAAAGTAGAACTCTTTTTAGACCGGAGTATGAGTTCATTTAAATCAGTTTATTTTCAGATTTAATTATTTAGACAACGATTATATCCATAGAAATGTTCTTATGTTCCGATATATGTATATATATGTGAGAAAAGATTAGGACTCATAAATGTTGAACTCATTTACTTCACTCGAATTGTATGCAAAACTTATTATTATTATTAATTTTATTAATTATTATTATTATTATTATTATTACGAATTCAGTTCATTTGTGTCCATCACTTGATTGCATTATATGTCAGCCCATATCTGATAATTGGAGTGTTGTTATGTCACCTCAATTATGCTTATTCTGCAAATAAGTTGTTTTGTTTGATTCAAACTCTTTTATAAGTTTATTAAGTATTAAAGAATCGCAAAATAAGTTCACAATTGAAATGTTTTAAAACTCGACACAATTTTTTTCTTTTGTCTTTGAATTTAATCACTTAATTGCGGAGAAAATTTATTTTAAATAACAATTTGAGGGTCTATTCGTCCGAAAATCTTAGCATAAACTCTACACAAATCTATTATTAATTAAACGTTTAAATAATAATTTAATTATTTTATAAAATTAAACCATTATTTCCCTCAAAAGTTTGAGTTTCCTCTGAAGTGAAGCCAATTATTTTATAATTTGAATGCGAATTAAATCAACAAAATTAACACAAAAGTCAATCTTTCTTTTGTTGAAAATCATTTCAGCAGTCATTCATTCAATCATTTATAAAATATTTGTATTAAAAACAAATTTTTGAAAATCATTGTCCGCACAAAAGCCTTTCAAAGAATTTTTCAAATTAATTGCTTTGCATTAAGAACTGGAAAAAAGAAGTTTTAGATATTAATTGAGTTTTTATTCTTCCCTCACATAAAGAGTCGAAAAGTCCAAAGTGAGCAGCAATTGTCATACCTGAGCGTCATTTTTATATTTCTTTTCCCATGCATTTCAGAGTTGCTGGTCTTTTAATATATTTTCATTGATTGCGTAACGCCTGAAGGCTTTGGATGCACAGCACAGGCATATAATTTTAAGGACGAGTAGCACATTCTTAACTTTTGCTTTTAGTATGAGTTAGAAATACGTAACGTTAGTATTAACGTTAGCATAAGCTTATCATCGAAACATCCAAAATAAGTATTTAGGAATATAGGAGTGACACCCAAACACTGCCCCAAAGCCATAGCCCGCTCTCTATTTGGCCTAAAGTTCCGAAATTCAAATCATATTCTAAAATATGATCTTATTTTGGCCTAACTTTCAATAAATGTTTGACAAAATCAAGATTTTTTGATTTAAACCCATATTTACAATAAAATAATATCAAAATACAATTCGACGAAATTGTGAACAAATTGTCCCCAAAATAGAAATTCTTCAGTAATTTTAGTGACAAAAAGAGAGAGAAAGAGTATATTTGAGCGTAAGTGAGGTAGTCTTCTTTCAACTACTAAAGTATAAATTGGTATCCATTAATGACTTTAATGCAAACGCCTTTTCCGCTCTTCAGATTAATTTCGTTTCGCACAAAGGAATGCTTTCATCACAAGCCTTACCACATATCCATTCAGTATAGACTTTAATGGTTTAGAAAACCAATCAAAAGAGATGTGAATTCTCTCTTAAAATTACTTTTTTTAGGAAAAAAACTTATGTTTACTTAAAATATAGGAATACTTAAAGTATTCATTTTCTCAAACTTTTCTTTTGATTTCTGATCTGAAAAACTATGATCTCATTATTGAACTTATTTTTTGACCAAATTTTTTCTTTAATTTTTTATTATAATTTTTTCACTTATTTTGATTAAATCTTTTCAGGTCGTGATTAAGATATTTTCAAGAGTCTTGTGCTCTGAAATTGAATACAAAACCCTTTCGATAACGAATCAGTCGACGAGTAAAGAAGTTATTCGAATGCTTTTACATAAGTTTCGGCTCAAACACAGGGATCCCAATCTTTTCTACTTAACTCTTGAAGTTAGAATCAGACAAACGGGTATGTATTGTATACATTGTATGCCATGTGTTATGTATTATGAAAAGTGGATTAACAACAAAATTCTAAACACTTTTTAATTATTCAATGGAATACTGAGTAAATTGTGTGAAAACATTTCATTAATCATTCGTTGAAATGAATTTATTACTGAAAAGGGAAGTCATTAAAAGTTTTAGATTATAAAAATGTACGCCTTTTTAGTGACTTTCATATGTTTTTATGATAAGTTGACTGAAAAGCTAAACCCTTTAAATGGAAATCGAAGAATAATTTAGTGATAAAACGCGAGAAATACATTTGAAAATTAAATGAATCGGAATTTAAAAACAGAGTAAAAGTGTGTTGAATAGAACCTGATTTCAATGGTATTGTTCGACCTCTAAAATAGTGTGTATTTCATGAGAAATACAAACTTTTTTAGTCAATAGAAAAATAGATAATTTTTCAGTTCAATGAAATCAGATCGTAAGCAGTGGTCTGAAACCAGGGCTTTCTTTACAGAATAATTACATAAAAGCACCACTTCTTCATTCATAGTAATCCTGTCGAACAACTCGTATACACAAAACTTGAATTCTTTTAAAAATATTTTCGCTCAGATTTTAATTCACTTTCTATCCATTCATTTCATTCAAGTTTTTTATGAATTTCTTTTTGTGTCAAAATATGTGTAAATATTTTGATTTGATTTGATGTACAAAAAAGTAAAATCCATTTCTTTAACTTTTAATTAAAAGATTTTTTTTATTGATTAAACATTAATTGAGTTTAGATTTAGTGAACGCAAAACTAGGATTCAAACAATTAATGGTTATCACACTCTTATCAAAACCTTAGTTAAGTTAATCTTTTGATTTTAATTAATGTAAGGCTTTAATGGTTTTGACTCCAAATTATAAATGAATTCAAAGACTAGTTTTTAACTGCGATCAGACTCTCATTACATCAGAGATGGCATATAAAGGTCCAACTCTAAAGATTGTGCTATTTGAGCTTGCACACTTAGCACTCTATTAAATTGGAAAACCCCCACAATTGCCACTGCATTACACTCATTGAATAACATGAAACTTCCCAGTAACTCTGAATGACCAAGTTTGTATCATTTGAGGAAATTTACTTAAACTTTAAATTATAAACCGAAATAAAATATCGTATAATAAAATATTATTACCGAATATTGACATTATTTTATAATTTTATTGAAATATTTATCATTTTGTGATTATTTTTCGATGAGAAATAAAAAAATAGTCATTCATTTGAAGTCATCTAAAACTTAGAGCAAACTTTTGGCATTTGATTAGAAATATGAAACGAAGTGAGAAAAATAAGATAACAACTATTCTAATGGGTTTTAGGAATCCCTATCCGGAGTGTTATGGTTTTAGACGACGACACGAGTCCAGCACTTCTTCAGTCATGTTATCCTCAAAAGGATTTAAAGTAATATTTAAGGAAATGATTCAGAAATGACTAAATAATGATTTGTTTGTTTAAATTTAAAAAGGTTTTCACTAATGACTCGATGTGGAGGTCTAATAAAAATCTACGACAGCTGTCTTATGTCAGGGGTAATACTATACTAATCATAATGTGAATCATTTCTTAATAACTGACGTTTCGTTTATTTTTAGTCACTTTACAAAAGTCTTCTTCTGTCGGACCGAACGACTGTCGAAGAATTGATTCAATTACTGCTCAACTGTTATAACCTGAACGAAAGCACATCAAAATTCGCATTATATGAAGTCTGTCCGTCCCGTAAATGTATGTATCGATCATCTGTTTATTGTCACTCATTTCCAATTGTTTTAAAAAACAAATAATTTGTTTGTTTTAAATATGTATTTATTGTTTGTAACGATAGGCGAACGGAAATTGAATTACAATGAAATACCTCTGGCCTTACAGTCCCAGTGGCCGAACCCAGACATATATGTGTTTCAATTGAGACAAAATTGTGAAGAATACCAAAAAAGGAAACGAGAGGTTTGTTTGCATCTCTTACTTTCCTTTCTTATCAAATATTTAAGTTCTCAAGTATTTAATCAAATGTTTATTAAATGAATGAACTCATAGTTACCCTGGACTAAAACGTTAGACCGCTCCGGAAATGTCATGTTTCATCTCAAAAGCAGAGATGAGGTCACCTCTAAATCAATACATTCGCCGACATTAAAGCCATCGTTTAATAACTTTGAAAACTATTTCTATATTTGATTTAAAAAATAACAATTTTTTAAAAAAACAAATGAAAGACTAGTCGTTATCTCAAATTCATACAAAACATTACAACAAATATTCGATCAAAAATTTCAACATTTTTTGTTTTTCTAAGTTCTTCCCTTTTCTCTAATACTTTTACCTTTCAATGACACCAAAAAACATTTAAGTTATGAAATAACTATCGGTTTTATCAACACTTTCTTAAAGCAAACATTAAAGTCATCACAAATTCAAATGAATGTTATTTTTTGTTTAATTTTTTTTTATTTTTCAAAACAAAAAGAAATTCAATTTAATTAATATTCTGTTTAAATGAATATGAAATTTGATAAAATCTTCTATAAATAACTGTTTCACTCATACTATAACTATAATAATTCAACAGTCATTCAAAATAATGATGTATTTGAATATTATGTTGATTTTATTCATTAGATTTTTTTCACTTCTTATGATTGAATTCTTTACTTTTATTTTTTAATGACCAAAATCTGTAAATTTTTGATAAAAATTGATTTTTTTTGTATAAAGCATTTCATATATGAAAAGTGTTATTAAAGTTATCGAAATATATATAATTATATAGAGATTAAATAAAATGTTTACATAAATTGATTTTTCTATCGATTATTAATCAATTAGTTGTGAATGGCTTATGATTTAGTTATCATTTGCCATAATTTAACCATAATTTTTCATCAGAAGTTCAATACATATATGGAAAACATAATTAATTTAAGAAATATTTGCCTCCAAATTAACGGAAAATATAATAATATTCATTGAAATGTAGCGGAAAAGCACTTAAGCAATAACTCCCACATAGTTTTAATCGATATCAGAAGTGTCTATAAATTAAATCAGTTTTAAAATAAAATATTTATTTAGTGATAACTAAAGTGCTCTCATTTCGAGCCATAAATTAGAGGTTCTTTCAAATGATCACAACTTTGAGAACTGAAACGACTGTATTTCAAATTCCATTTCATTTTCACAATTCGTATGAATTTCTTTTAGTTTAGTTTACATTTTGAAAACATTGAGTTTCAAATACCAGATGTTTGTAAGAATTTTCTCCTTTTATAAAGAATTTGATTAAATTCCAGTTTTTCTTTATCTCTAATTAAACAATAAATGGATTTATTTGAAAATAAATTATTTACAAAACTTTCAGATATCAAAGAGTAGTACAAAAGATTACATGACTTGATTTCATCCAAATCTAAAGTTTTTTCCTCGTTTCTAATTTTTTTATCTTTTATTCTATGGTAATCTATTAACTACTATACCAACAGTAAGTCAATAAAAACTTAATTAAAAGTGTGAATAAGTCATATAAATTTCTACTGAAAAAGTGATGAACAGTTGTTAAGAAAACTCTCATAATTTATATATTTTGTGATAAATGGTATTCATTGCAAAAATATTTGTAAAAACATTTATTTGATTGATTTCATGCATTTCTTATTTCAGATAAAATCTATTAATTAAATTTCTTTTATTTTTTTGATGATTTAAGCAATAAATTATGAGAAGAGTGACAATCAAATCAGAGTTGAGTCAAACAAACTTTTGATTTCATTGGTTTTTCTTATTTCTAAAATCTTATGCAAATCAATTTTCACTAGTATTTCGAAATTGTGCATGCTAATCATACCAATCTTCATAATCATAATAAACTGTTAGCACTCATATCATTTCACTCACAAATCATTTGATTATATGTGATCTCCAGGGATATCCTTTTTTGCCAACTTTGCAAAACTTTGATTAAATACTTTTTGAGTGAGCAGTACATCAATCGTTGATTACAATGACATTCAAGAGTTGACTTCATAACGAGTTATTCGATGATCTCTTCATTCAATTAATTTTGAATTTGAAATGTCCTTCAAATGCAAAATAAATATTTAAATAAATGGTTGGCATTCGCTTCAAATATAGTCAAAAACTGTTTTTATAACGAATTCTATTAATGTTTGCGAATATTTTATATCCATTTAGAAGAAAATCATAGTTTGAACGCTTTCATTGATTATTGAAATTTTAGAAATGATTTCAATAGAAATTAGTTACAGAAAAACTTCAATTTCAAGTAATTGCCCATAAGTTATGGGCCATAACTTTGAAATTCAACAATATCTAATAAATAATAATTTTAAGAATAGTTTATTTATGACTAAAATCTAAATTTGAAATTCATTTAACTTTAAATTATTTTAAATATAATAACCTAAATATTGACAATTAAAAAAGTTCTTATTATAGTCTTCATTATTGGATAAGTCAATAGAATCTCTTTTCTGTTGCAAAAAAAAAATAAAATCATATAATTATTAATAATTAATTAAATATTTACTCAGCCTTTAAATTATTTTTTTTATTAAAATAACTGAATTAAATTAATGTTTTCAATACTCCAACAAAATATTTAAAATGAATTTATATTTAAAACTTTAAATAAGGAATAATTGAGAAAATGTTAGCACAACTAAAGCAGTATTTGTACTGATATTTAACATTTGGTTTGATTTATAGTTAAAAATTTAAACTTAAAATATTATATAACGGATTATTAATCAAGTTTTG
>JAQFZL010000473.1:0-15583 GCA_034695685.1 Galumna lanceata
AATTTATTTCTTTGTCTACAATCAGATGCAGAAAATACTGTAGAAGAATTACCTCAATTTATTGAGAGACCAGTAATGTGTGGCCCCATTCTTCAAATCAGTGACTTCAACGGCAACAACAGTCCTGGCATAGGGTCGCTCTTCACTGTTTTCTTCATAATGCAAATCATCAAAAGAATTGATCATTTCTGTGGGAAGGGGTGAATATATTGTGTCCGTAAGTAAAACAAACTGAAACTGAACCCTCTTTTTCAATTCAACTGATATGGCGTTCGCCTCTTTTAAGAATATGGCGTTTCCCCAGAGATCATCCCTAAGACTAGTGAACTGATGATATTTCCATTTTTTTGCCGCTCTTTTTGCGATTCCGATTTGTTCTTCTGTTAAGACATATTCTTCTGAGAAGACCTCGTCTTCCGAAACTTTGTCGTTAACTGTCGATACTGTGGACGCATATAATGAAGACATTGTCATCGACTGTTCGTTTACTTGTTTTTGTAATCTTTCAATAGTCTGTTCATAATTCTTGCGCTGCTCTTCAAAGAGTTGATCCGCGACTTCTTTTTCTTTTTTGAACTGTTCCTCCAAAAGGATGAGTTTCTGTTCCATTTCCTGTTTTAAGTCAATCCCTTGTTTTTCTAATAACTCCATTTGAGCAAAAGTCCAGTCAACGGCCTGTAGGGGTCCACAAGGGGTTTCATTACATGGCGATCGTTTGTCTCTATTTTCTCGGGCCTCTATCGGATGTTGAAAACGAAATACATGATATTTGCCCAAGATCACTCTAGAACCTGTCCTCAACCCAAGGGGACGTTCCATTTGTTTGCCGTTAACAAAACAAAGGGCATCTTTACATGGGATGAGAGTAACCCTTCCGTTTCTATTTTCAAATATGCAGTGCTCATCCATTATGTGAGTGCCGTTAAGTTTTATATCCTGAGGAAGGGTAGCGTTTGACTGACCCACTCTCGTGAAACCATCTTTAATATAATAGATGAGACACTCCGACATAAGAGGGTCTTCATTGAGATTAACCAAATGTGGTGTTTCACTCGGGGAAAACACTCCAACGGCATCGCCATCTTCTCTGGTGGCGACACCCATTTCCGCGAGTGCTGTCTCTCTTTGAATACGAATGGCTTCAGTCTTTTTGAGTTTTTGTTCCCACGTCTCGTTCAACTCAAGCATCAATTTTTCACTTTCCTGTAACTGTTCGATAGCTGTTTCACCGGCCACTGACACCGAACCGCTTCTCCTCTTGACATCTGCCTGAACAGAGATGGGACGGCCATCTTCTATAAAGTCAATGCCTTCAGAGAGAAGAAGTGACTTAAGTCGTGATATTTCATCTTTAAGTTCACGAATGAGTTTTGCGTTCGCGTCTTCATTGATAACTGCTTTACAAACAATTTGTTTGGCTCTATCGGCATATCTTAAAGTACTTAACGTTTCCTCATAATTGATATCTGCCGGACTCAGGGCTGCTATCATTGCTGTCTTTGAATTTCCCCCTTTTATTAAAACAAACAAAATTTTATTAAACATTTGAGACAATTAAAAAAGTACCTAGATTCTCTCGCAAAAGCCATGTTAGGGAAGAGTCACGATATGGAATAAAATCAGTTTTTTTCTTCTTTTTCGTTACCTTTAATTTAGTAAACAATTGTTTTAAGAATATTAGTTTCAAAAAAAATATAAAAGAAATGATATCTTATTTAATGATTTTCTTTTAAGTGATTATAATTCAAAAGAAATTCTATTCTTCAGATTTAATCTTTTGTGAAATCAATTATAAGAAATGATTACAAACCGACTGATCCAATGATTTGATTAAAGAAGAAAATTATTGATTAATTGAAATTCTAGGATAAATCAAATGTATTCACCATTTCTGCGAGCGATGATATCACTTTCCCGAGAGTTGTCAGCGATTTATTGATATTTGCGCCTAAAAAGCAAGAAATTCAATAATTAGTGTCAAAATATGAAAGCCTTACCTTCTTTAAGTCGAGTGCCCTGCGCTCCGGTTGCATCTGCCCTTTCTGATCCTGGTCACATAATGCAATAATTGGTGAGTATTATATTAATGGAAGTAATAAATAAAATAAATAAATGGTACCTGCTAAATCAACTAATGATATTTTGCTTAGCCTTTCACTCGTTAGTCCTGTTATTCTATCTTCTCTTAATTGAGTGAATATTATTGTGAAGACTGCGTGGGAACGACTACTCGTTTCATTCATATTAGTTGAGGCAACAGTTCTTAACAATAGAGTAAATTTTGTTTTAAAACAAATTGTATTCATTGTAATCAATATATAATGAAAACCTCGCTTTGTTTCCCTCATCCATAATATCTCTAATGTCTTCATATGAGGTGACGGCAAGCTTTGAGAGGTCTTCAACATATGGTCCGAGAACTGGATGTTCCCGAACTCTAAGCGAACCTTTATTTTTAGGATTCAATAGATCTCTGACGCGTTCGCAATATATCTCCATATAAGAGACTTCTACGGAATACATGGTTTCACTGTTATCATCGAATTGGATTCGATTGAATAAGTCTTTGCAAATGTGAGGAATGATTCCCTCGTCGTCCTGTTTTCCCATCATTGTATAGCTCTTTCCACCACCGGTTTGTCCGTAAGCAAAGATGCATACATTATATCCTTCAAAAGCGTGGGCTAACATTTCTTCGCCGATGTCTCGATAGACAACTTCTTGATCGGCATAATTAGAATCCTCGGAGTCGTGGGACCAATAAGAGTAGTCAAATGTGAAAGTCTTGTGCGAATCATTCATTTTTGGGTTCGTAATCGCTATTAAATAATCGCATAAATTAATTAAACCAAACAAATAACTGATTGAAAATTACTTGTCGTCTGACCGCTCATTGAAATGATATTTTTACAGTTATAACTGTATTCCCGATTATTGAAGGGTCGGACGCGAACCGCAACCTTTACTGATGACATCTTCAATCGATTTTCAATAAATTTATAATTAAAACGAAAATATACTCAAAAATATGATTTATTTAAATTTCTGTAAAAAATCATAGAAAATATAAGTGGAGTTATTATTAAAGCAAAGACTATTATTATTATTATTATTATTATTAAGTGATTTCAAATATATTTAACTATTTTAAAACATAACTAAATTTAAATTCAATAAAATTAAAGAGAAATATATTTCAAATGATTAGAAGTAATGTTCGTTTCGAATGTAGAAGTGTTTAATGAATAAACCATTGGTTTTAGAAATAAATTTTATAAAAGAGTATTAAGAATATTATACTCGAAATAAGAATAAATGAATTTCAGAGAAAAGGGGTAAAAAGGTCTTCACTGCAATTCATTTCAAGATTTTTGGTTAAATTATAAAATACAAATCATTTTAGTAACAAAATTAATAAATAAATATTAATAAAAACTTAAAAATAAAAAATACCAAATGATATATCGCTTAAAATTATAATAAAATCAAATTGTTTTGGGAATAAATTTAATTGAAATCATTAAAAACGATAAAACATAGAAACACTCACTTCTATTATGGAAAGGTTTCCTTTCAATTAAATTTAATTTTATAATACATTTGAAAAATTTATTTAAATAACAATTAATTTAATTAATAATTAATCGAAATGTAATTTAGTTGACATATGTTAACAATTTCTTATTTTGAATATTTCTGACGACCATTGAGTCATAGAATCAATAAAAGCATTCATATTATAAGATTGAAAAAGAGTGGTCTGATATCCAGATCCATAATATTTCTCTACATAGAATGAAATCTCTCTCTCTCTCTCACACACCTCTCTATCCCTCTCTCGAAGTTGAGAGGAAACGTTTACAGAGTCTGACAGAAATGTTGAATCGATCGATAACTTTAACGGTTGGAGTGCGGAATAACTACCGGTTGATTTGTGTTATCGTCTAAACTCAAAACAGCCTTCATTTCTGACGTAATTTTATTATCAAATAAAACATTTTTAAAAAAGGAAAGAGTGATGAACTTAATTTCAACAAAAATTATTGCTTTACTTAAATCCAATAAAGACTGACATTTAAACTAAAATAGAATGACTTTCGTTTTAAAAGAAAAGTTTTAGTTAAGAATTAATCTTTAATTCAAAACATTTTCCTTTAAAACAAACTATAATTATATGTTTTTTCCTCAATTAATAATTAATCGTCAAATAAAAAGAGAATTCATAGATATAATGATCTGTTAATTATGTTTTGGGTTTTGAAAAATTATTGTTTAATATAATCTGACAGATAATGGCAGAAGGTTTCGATTCTAGAGGGGATATTTTGCCGATTTTTCGATTCTAGGGGAGTATTCTGGAATAGCCCCCTATTTTCCATCTCAGATATTTTTCTATTATTAAAATATTTATATATCATATTATTTATATATAATTATATTATAGAGCGTTCCAACTCTTAATATACCATTTTAACGGCTTATATCTATTAATTTAAGAGTCTTAGACCATATGAAATAGATTAATGAAATTTGATCTAGTCTATAGATGATATGTTAAATTCATTTTTAGTTATTAATCATTTTTTTGATTTGAAATTAAATTCAGTTTTTTATGTTAAAATCAAAGTAAGTTTTTGAAAATATCACCATTTCATAATTTAATCATCCTAGAATCTAGGATCTAGGACCTAGGTTATGTTGTCGACATTTTTTTTTCAAAGATTCTCAATCGAAAATGTGATGAAAAATATTCAGGTTTTTCCAAAACTGATATTTTCAATGCCTTTTGTTGTAAAACTGCAAAATTCTTTTAAAATATGATCACAAAATTGTTAACTTCTTATCAATTAGTAAAGATTTTTAAAGGTTTTTTTTAAAAAAATATTATCTAGGATAATTATTCTACACTCCGTTTAGATTGCATGAAGGCACCCTATTTTAGCCAGATAAATTCAAAATTCTTAAATTTGCTTGTTCATTTTTATTTTAAATGATAAATTTATATTTTAAACATAAAAATTTAAATCTATTAAAAAAATTCCACTATATTTTTTCAAAAATTGATGAATTTTTAAGTATATGCCGTTCAGATTGTATAAAGGCAAATGAGATTGATACTTTAAAATAATATATAATCTTGATATATTGAATTAATTCTTGTTGTAATATTTAACCCTTGTTACTTTTAATTGTTAGGTTTTAAATTTCAATAGATGAGTCATCAGAGTTGGGCCACTCGTTATAATACGATTAATAATCGACGATATAAATGACATTTTTCCTCAAAATATAATAGAATGATATAATGACAGACTTTCATACTATATATCACTGATAGATATACTTTAATATGATATATTACTACCTTGCTATTTTATAGGATTGACATACAGTACCACCAAATAATGAGGAAAAATTGAAATTTAATAAAATTAAAGTTAAAAATTAATAATTTTTTTCAATGAGCGAATTTTCTAAATTCCTTAAAAGGCTTTTTGAGTAAATTTGTCCTGCTTAGTTTCTTTTTAACTGATTTGAATTATCTTGCTTATTTTTAGAGATATTTATTTAAAGATTTTTAGTAAATCATATAAATGTTGACATTTTAATTTATCCTGTTGAAATTATCTTTCATTTTTAAAATTCCAGAAATTACTTTTTTTTAATTCAAATTATAAACAAGATAAATTGAAATAAATCGAATATCTTTTGTAGTCTTTAGAAGTTACATGATAAATTATTGATAATTTGTTGATTAAATACTGATTTTTTCAATACTTTGCAAAAATCATTTCTAAATGTACCATGATAATTGAAAGAAAAACTTTCAATATTTTCAAATCTTATTAACATTTTGAATGTGTAAATGAAATTTGATTTTGAAATCCCAACTTTAACCTTGTTAAATTTAGACTTTTGGTTTGATTCCCTAACTTTTTGTATTTGTAATAAATTACAAATATTTCAATTAATTTCTGTATTATAAAAACTATAAATAAAAGTTAAGTCACATATTTTTGAAATGAAATGAAAAATATGTTTTATTTAAATTTTTAATGAAAAATATTTTTAAATAATAATAAAATAATTTATTTGGATTTAAAAAATTTTTGGTCTTAACTTTATTTAAGGTTTAAAAGAAATGCTTTAAAATAAATCCTCGAAATTTATTTATTGATTTTTAAAATTTAGTCCGAAAGGAGTTATTCATATTTTAGATAAATTTTAAATACAAATTTCGAAATGAATCAAAAATGAGGTTTTATTGAATTAATTTATTTGATAATTGCTTGAAGTGAAAGTTCGAGTGCAGAACAGGGCTGTACTAAATCGAAATTAGTGATCACTTCGGGGTGAAGAACACCCATAATTCCTGACACTTTCCCATTGATAATGATTTGAGCGCAACGGCCCGACAGAAAACGAGGATCTGTTGGATAAATAAATTTTAATTTCGTTTAAAAAATTCAAAAGAGGCAAACCGTTGGCCGCTTCGATATAATATCCGATCTGAGTTTTATTCTCTGAAAAAGGGATTTCCATGACGTGCAGAATGCGATCCATTAAGCCATGAATTACTTCAAATCCGGGAGTTTTGTTGTAGTGAACGGCTGCCAAATAACGTTCATTTCTGGCGCCGACCTCTGATATCGCAGTAAATATAATTATTCATTAATTTGGAGAAAAATTATACCTTCATTACTATCTTTGAAGACGACATCAGAGATCTCGAATAGTTTGAGAGGAAGTGCCATCTTTTTATTAGAATAAATAGTTTTGAGTAAACCGGGCACTAACGAAGTTCGGGCCACCTGGAAGTCTAAGGTTTTCGGATTTGATATATGAATTGCTTTCGAAAGTGAATCCTTTCTTCGCATTTTGTCTGCGATGTCATCGCGAGAGCACTGAATAATATATAATAATTAAAACAAGAAATTTGGAAAAGAATCGAACCAAAGAAAATGTGAGAATCTCTGTATAACCGCAGCGCGAAATTTCATATCTTAACTGATCGGTCACTTTATTGAGGAAAAATTGGTGACCAATTGTTAAAGTTTTGGGAGCCGTGAATTCAATATTATTGAAACCGTAAGCAATACCGACGTCTTCTAATATATCACAGGCGTGGAGTATGTCCTGACGTGTCGGCGGAACTGACACTTTGATTAACTCGTTGTCTATTATTTCTGAACTCAAACTCATTCTTTTTAATAAATTTGTGATTTGTTGACAGCTTTGACTATGGAATGAATAAAAGTTCATAAGATGTGATAGAATATAAAATTCAATACTTTATGCCTAAATTTTTATTTATATAATCCTTTGAAATCGTTTCTTCTCTATATTTCAGAGTCTGAATAAGAAATCATTAATTAAATACAATTAAAATTTTATTTGTTTACCGGATATAAAGCTCTGGATGTGTCCGATTGGGTCACTTCTACTGCTTCTATACTATTATAGAATATAACAATAATTAAAATGTTTTTATGATATTTTTAACTAAAGAAAATTAAATATGAAATTTACCTGAATTTTTGCTGACAATATTCAGCGAACATACAAACAAAAGTATCCAAAATCAGTTCCGCTTTATGTAAATCAGTGGCAGTCATTTCAATAAAAATATTCTTTGTTTCTAAAGTAATTTTACTGAAATCACCTAATTTTTTGTCCAAAATTAAAATCATATTTTAAAATGAAATAAATAAATACCATTAATAATAGGCGGCATCGATAGAACCACATTGTTTTGGTCGTAAATAACGGGATACACAGGACTGTCGCGGATTATATGCAAATAAGGCTTCAAATGATCGTCGCTCTTAAATAAAGATATCGTTATTATATTTCAGTTAACAAATATTACCGAATAGAGATCCATGAGTTCAGTTGCCGTATATTCTTTGCTTTGTTTGAGAGGTCGGAATTTGATGTCATTGGGAACTCGTGCGTCATAGAAAATGGGACCTTTAATTTTGTCCAAATCATGTGCACCGATGGCTACCAGCGTTCGTTTTCTATCATAAGACACAATTAAATTCAATGTTTTAAACAAAATGATAAAAAACCGGCAAATATTTTGATGAAGTTTTTCTTGCAAATCAATAAAACTTTCGTAAATTTGTTGATTGAAATTAACTCCTCTGAGAATGGCTGCGACGGCAAACGGTCTTATTTGCATTGTCTGCGTATTGAAAAAAAAAAGTTATTATCCAATTGAAGACTAAAAAAGCATACGTTTGGCATAACTATGAGTTGTTGTAACTGTCCTTTTGAGGGCTCTATTCTCCGATAAACTGGTATTTCAGCCCTTTTTAAGAAACATATGAAAAAGAGATCCGACAAAAGATGACTTACTTTCCCATAAATATGAGAAGAGTCCGGACTAAGCCTTCGATGCAAAGAAGATCATAACTATTAAATAATAATAAATTCAAAAACAATTACAAAAAAGTCTATAGAATTGAATCAAATTTTAGAATTAATTTCATTAGAAATAATTGAAATAAAAGACATTTTAATTAAATTGTATTCGAATTTATCGATAAATCAATTAATGATTAAAAAAATAAAGACTTTTAAAATTGAAATTATTTAAAATTTGTTCGTAAAAACAAAAAATCTAAACATGGTTTATTAATGAAAAAAATGTTTATCGAACCAATAAGTTATGATATTTTCTCAATATAGTAAAAAAGTGAAATTGAAATACCTTGCACACTTTATTATCAATCAATAATAATATTAATGACTGACTTATTTTAAAGAGTAATTAAAAAACTTCTTTAACTTAAAAGATAGAACTGAAGTCCAAAAGTATAAAAGTTGTGTTTATTTGAGTAAATAACTATTAAATTGAAATATAAGATAATAACTACCGATTGGCAGGAATTTCGATACGATATATAATCTCTTCTGAGGCTCCCTTTGATCTCTCAATTCCCTGTTCTTTTGACCGGATCTGCTTTTCTGATGTCTAAACACAAATTAATTTAATTTAATTTAATGATAAGTAATGATAATGTCTTAATGTCTGACCACTTCATCCAATTCAATACCAAATTCAAAGCATAATTCATCGAATTGTTGTTCGGCTTTTAATTAAATAAATTATAATTATTTCAATTAATTTATTAAAAACATTAATTGAAAACTTACTGAAAGAAATGTCCAAAAGTTTGAACAATAAGTCTCTGTTTATATTAATTGTTGGCATTATTTGAAATTTCAAATTAAATGTCGTCTATAATTAAATGTAATTAAATGTAATTTATTTTTAATTGTTTGAAATTAAGAGAATCGTTGCATCACTTGAAGTCGCTTTAAAAATGCCGACGAAATGTGAAATGTGTGCCAAACATAGGATACGTCGGATATAAACTGAACCCAATTTAAGAGTTTTATTATAAAAGATGTTTTGTTTGATTGTTTGACATTAATTGTATTAAAACGTAATTTATTTATATTTTAATTTGTTTTGAGTTAGTCTTCGAAGACATCAAATCACTTCAAAAGCGATAATAACTTGAATAATGTCTTCAATTAAATCTGAAGACCAAATCGGACGACAATTCGATAAATTTGCCTCAAATTCGTTGTTAAAAATGGGTAAACAAATGGATTAAAATTGTACTGAAATTAGATTTTTATATCTGTTTTGTGGACACAATCATAGGTACGGGTGTTGTGGTCGGCGGTGTCTTCTCTTTATTGTTATTCCGTCGAAGGGTTTGGCCCTTAGTTTTTGGTTTAGGCACTGGTTTTGGATTCGCTGCAAATCAGTTACAAAACGATTTGAATCAAATAAATCGATAATTATTTGAATTATTTATTGATTTATTGACAGTAAAATTGAATATAATTTAGTCTTTGATTGAGTTGTTGTTTAGTTAAGAATGTTTTAAGTAATAGTCATTAAATTAAAAGCTATGGATATATCGATATATCATATATACATCTATTGCTTAGCAATGATTTAAATGAAATAAATGCCAAACGATTGAAATGTAGTGAAATGTTGTATAAAATCTCAAAATATAATCAAAATTCAAAACTTTTTGAGTTTTGGTATTAATTCTTATAATTACAGAACTTATAAAAAGTCTAAGAATTAATGCATAGTTTAAATGACATTTGATTGATATGTAAAACAAAAGAGTTGTAAATAATCTTTAAAATCAAATGATTGCAAAATTGTGTATCAATTGGTTTGTCTACAACTTATACTCCCATATAATGCAATGGGCGTGAAGTGAAGAATAAGGGGTATCGCTTAGAGTTCCCCTCTTATATCCGTTACCACCGGTCAATAAGAGCGCTGTCTTACTGTTAGCACCACTGGTAGTATTGGGGGTCGAGTCGTAAATTGCCATTTGGTCTCTTCTTCGGATCCGATGTCCGGAATTTAATTCAGATTTATTGCAATCGTATATATTATTTGTGAGACGCGCTGTCGATGGAGTTCTTGAGCTTAAGTTACTTCCACTTTCATACATATGGCTTCGCTGACCTTTACTTAGAATATTCACTTCTTCGGGAGTGACAGACATTACGTTCTGGTTTTGTTGGTTTGTGTGCGACCTTTGATGTGAGCCGTCGTGATATATGGCACTACTGGAGGCGCTCTCAGAGGTTGAATCATCTGATATATTCATGTTAGACAAATCCCAGGCCATTTTAGTGGTGGTTATATTATGTGAGGGACGCCTCACTCCCACATAATCGCCAACATTTAGTAAATCAGAGTATAGTCCATATATTGACTCTACGTCTTCATTCTTGGATTCATTAATATCTCTATCGGTTTTATTTCCTGCGCTCTGAAGAGTTTGAGACGAATTTTGAGTTTCAGAGATGGGATTCAAACTGAGGAGAATAGTGACGGGTCCGATATGTCGGTGCAACGCAACATTCAGACATCCCGATATTAATGGCACCCCTTGTAATCGAGGAAGAGTTAGAGTAACAATTATTCCAACATTAGTGCCGATCCATAGTAGACCTCTCGTGGCCAACATTGAAGTGACAGTAATTTTAACGTCAGAGCCCTCATTGAGAATGCGTTTGACATTTGAGGCAATATTCAAGTCTTGTAAATGTTTGAAAGTCTCGGTGTGGAACAACTTTATTATCGATGAATCGATTAGACTCACCCATAGGCCTATCCCACAGTGAGCTAACAGATTAGGCTCTATATTATCATCAATTGTGGGACAAATGTCATCGCTTTCTCGTTCTATCCTTAATGAATAGCTTCGGTCGATCTGAACACCGTTTATAACCCAAATCTTTTCACCAGAACAGGCGAACACTTCTTCATTGATGACTAAAAGACTGGTAACACTGCTTTGACTCAATGTAATAATAATGGGCTCTTCATAATGAGTTGCATTGAAAAGGGCCACAACTCCAGTAATGAGTCCCACATAAACATATTGTCCGAAATGCTTAATAGCAGTCACTTCACTCGAGACATCCAGAGCTGCAAACTGTTGCCATTCGGCGGGAGAACTCGCGTCAATTACTATAATCCTTCCCTGACGTAATCCAATCCATACAGAATAGGAACCGACGGATTCAATACAAGTCACGTGAGAATCACATAATTCATATGAATGTATAAGACTTATGTCAGAGCCGTTTGTGGAGAGCGCACCCAATTGAGAACCACTTTCGTTTACATTACAAATCCAAAGAACACCCGTTTCAGACTCGAGAGCGATGCCGTCTCCTCGATATAGTTTATAGTGAAGCGCACAAACTAATTGTGAGCCCTCACTCGTGGCAAAAATTGGAAGTGATTTGACAAATAGTGGGACGCGTTGGGGAACAATTGCATTCAAACTGTTTGAAGATGAAGATATACTCTCATTGACGATATCCCAGGCGGGGTTATTAGCCCTATCGAGAGCTAGTTTAGCCAGACGTACATCAATGAGCCAGTCACGTTTCACTTCGGGGTCAGTCATTTGAATACAAATGATGTCTTTATAATTCTTTGAACGTATCCTTAATTGGAGGCAACTTTTGTCAATGAGAGTGATTTGCGCGTCTTTGCGACGGATCTCTTCTCTGATTTCTGCACTGATTTGTTCGGTTAATTCGATTGATAACCCATTGTATTGATAGCGAAGAGTAGAAACCAAATTCGAAATACGACTCATGAGTTCCAAATCATGAATTAAATTATTCAAATCACAATACATTCGTTCGACTGTGCAGTGTTTCGGTGACGCAGAAGACGCCGCTTCTGTTCCATAAAAACAATTACTTTTAAATAAATTATTTTAAAGTCTCATACCTTTGGTTCTGAGCAAAGAGTTAGCGATCAGGTTATTGGTAGCGGGTGTCACGTCATCGATGGCGTCTACATCTTGGAGTGAAACCGCAAACTTGAGTCGATTGGCCGGAACGCTAACACAGACCAACATATCATTTAATAAGTAGAGTTTCCGACATTTAGTTTTCATGACGAGACCAGTGCTGGCGTCCAAATCTAATTGATAGACATCGTCCTGACGGAGAAGAAAGCGATGCGAAGAGTTTGTCGTAGAGTTACTCAAATAGTCTTTAAGTAGTTGTTTAACAGCGAAATGTCTCTCAGCATCGCGTTTACGTTCATTGAGTCGATCCGCTAATGATTCCAATTGTGTCAGCGCTAACTGAAGAGACATCCGATCCGGATGTTCGGCCGGAGTGTGTTTTAAAAGATCACTCAACAAAAGAATAAATTGAGGGAATCGTTGCACGGGTTTGACCATAAGACCGAAGAAAGAGAGCCGGTCAGGACTAGAGAGCGATTTGTCGCGTAAAAACTGCGCAAAAGAAGATTTGGATTTTGAGGCCTTTCTCGCCGTTTCCATTGCATTCGTAAAATTATTAATAAAGTCCGAGTAAATGTCCAAAACCATGGATTTTGAAAATGAGGCGATGAAGACATCGCCTATTCGTTCCTTTTCATCCCATTCCCTAACGCATTGACTCAAAGCAATGCCAAAAATTGTGTGACACTGAAGTATTTGCTCCAATCGATAGAATATTAAATTAATTTTGTTTTGACTTAAAATACTGGGATTCGCCTCTTCTAAAGGTTTCTTATAATCAGAAATAATTCGTTGAAGAGAATTAATATATGAGTTCTCGGAGTCAACAATAGAACCGATAATATATCTTCGTTTTAGCTGCTCCTGAGTTAAGCCCTGCGGAGGTATTTCTGGCAAACAAATGGGAGGCCTTTGTTTTTTAGAGAGCTTTATATCAATATAAGGGTTTTCTTCTTCACTATTCATAGAAGTTGGAGAAGACTTTTTCCTTGTGGAGAACCAACGCGTAAAACTAGAAGACGCTAACGAACGCTTACTTCCCTTTTTCTTATAACTCTGCAAACTAAGAGTGTCGGCGTATTGAGCTCTCAATGAAGAGAGTGTCAAGAAATCAATTTCTTCATAAATATTATCCTCTGCGCGGTTCGATCGATGCGACTCTTCGTATAACATATAAAATGGTTCCTTATATGGCATCGATTGTAGAGTTCGGCCATAATCTGCATTCGATGAGTTGACATTCGAGCAAATGTTTGTCAGTGAAGAACCGTTATTACTGTTTGAAGAACTTAATAGTCCTGTATTTGTGTCATTCATTAGCATAGTTTCAAAGTCGAGGTTTAGATTTTCGAGAATCTGTTCCTGTCTTTGCTGTAAACGTGAGATTTCATTAGTAATAGAGTCGTAGCTAAACATAATTGGCTCAGATTTGCGTCTTCTTCGGGACAAACTCGATGTTGTGGTCGTTGCGATCATACGTTCAGAATCATTGTTGGGAAGCATAACATTATTATTATTATTATTATTACTATTATTAGTGTTATTACTATTATTTGTTTTTGATTTCTTCTTTCGGAGTAAAGGACTGACGCCATTAGCGAACAATGAGAGCGATCTCTGATATATGCCTTGTTTTTGATTAGATTTGTTAAATAAATTAGGCTTTTTGTGGGTCTGGAAAGTTCGGGGAAGACTCTCAGAGCCGTGTCGAGTGTCCGCCTCTATTGAGAGCAAAGGGTTGGCAAACGTAGTGATGGGAATACTGGCGCTGACGCTATTGGCGATACCGTAATGCGATTGAGACCCACTTAAGAGGTTGTGTTGTTGGACAGCACTACTACTGGACGGTCGGGACAGTGATAGTGAACAACGAGAAGCCGAACGACTCTCTTCTGTCGTCTGACAGATATTTGCAGCCAAAGACTCACTGATTGTCGAGGAATGGCTCGAAGTGAGACTCAATTGATTGTTATTTATATTATTATTGCTATTATTGTTGACAATCGTATTATTATTGATATTATTATTAGAGTTTGTAGTGTTGTTAACATTAGTTGTGGTATTTGTTGATGTATTTGTGGTATCCTTTTTGATGAGCTCTCCGTAATAATACGGCGCTTTACTCGAAGACATTTTCTTCTTCCGCACTGACCACTACTCTCTTCCTAACCACTTCTCACATCGTATATAATCAAATCAATGGTTTAAATGACATTCTTTAGAGTAATTTCAATGATTTAAATGCCAACACATATGAAGACTAATCTATTTCTCAAAACATCAGATGAGAGAAAATAAATTACATTAACATTACATTAAACACCAATTTTTCGATACTATCGACTCTTCGTTCGATTATTGTGTGTAATCGTAACGCAAACATCGAATCGAATAATTGTTCGTCACTTTTGATGAGTCTATTGAACCGAAGCTCTCGTTTACAGTCTTTTGTCCGACTTTTCCGTTCATAACAACTCTTAATTCACTTAAAATCACTTAATGTCTAACAAATTATCTTTAAATCACTCGTAATTCAATTTTGATGCACATAATGATAGGGGGATGTCTTGTGGGCTCACATTTCTATCCCAAACTCAGATAAAAACAATTTTGAGAAAATTAAATGAAAACCTTTTGGGTTTTGGGTGTGATTTATGCCATTGTTTGCCACTCTTACATATAATTGACCATGAACAATTCCTACTCAATAAATTCATTCATTTCTCTAGATTTATCCCTAGAATAGTCTAAATTTAGTTTAGTTTAATTCAATTTATTTGTATAAATCATATAAATGTAAATTTTGTTTAAAACTTATTAACAAATTATTCTATTATTAATAAAATATTTTTTTTCTTAACAAAAATGCAATTCATATAAATTAAATGTTTGACTCAAATCTTTTAATGATTACAGAATTAATTATTTTTATGTTTATGAACCCAACGTTTGGCTAAAAATGTTTTATTCAAATATTTAATTTCAAATACAATACATTTTTGAGAAAAACTTGAATTTCAAGTTTTTTAGTGTTGAAGTGAAGGTGAAATCAGTTATGATCTCATGAGTACATATTGTATCCAAAAAAGTAGTTATTCTGTTATGTTGTCTTTCAATAGTAGTGACCATAAAAATATTTAATAAATTAACTAAAATTATTTATAGCGTTTATAATCCCTTATTTATAAATTATTACATTACCTAACCTTAACTAAATTAATAACAATAACATCTTAATTATTTTGATTAACCCATTT
>JAQFZL010000474.1:0-15580 GCA_034695685.1 Galumna lanceata
ATTTGTGTCTCAAACTTATAAAATTTTATTCAATTTTAAAGACAAAACTCAATTATTTCTCTTTTTTATGGTTTCCAGTCCTTTACTTTTAGTCTTTTTTCAGACTTAAAGGAATAATGAGTTTAGTATATAATTAGTCGAAAAATTGTATCTCTTTTTTATTTATCTTTTAGTGAACCTAACGTTTAATACTTAAGGCTTTTTCCTTCAATTGATTCAATCATATGAAAGACACACATATGGGAACGACAATCAAAACTAAAGAAATTAGTTATTGGATTTAGTAAAGGGTATTATAGAAATTGTCTCAAATATTGTCCAAATAAATGGTTTATGGATTGATTTCTCTAATTATTATATTTGAGGTCATTATTCTTGAATTCAATTTACTTCAAAAATTTTAGTATTTCTACAGATTTTGTGTTTTATATATGATATGAAGCGTTAAAATGCATTCACTCTTATTTCTCTGTCGTTATTATATATAATGTTTCAGTAATGACACCATTATTTTCTTACAAAATCTGAGGACAAAATTTTAGGCATTTTAGCCTAAAATTTGCATTAAATCATTGAAAATATACATTTAGTTCAACAATTAGTTTAAAACTCTTCCTTTTCCTAAAAAATACTAATTTCAAAATAAAATTCAGCAAAAAAATATTAACAAATTTTCTACTCATTCCTGATATTCAGGTCTAACTGTAGCCAAGAAGTAATACCTTTTGTGAGGTATTCCTTAAATGCTATTATCTCTTGAATTTCCTAAAAAGAGTTCCTTACGTTTATTGTTATTACAGTTAAAAAAGGTTTTAATCGGTTTATAATTACAGTTTTGGCGAAGTCTTGCGTTTAATACAAAACTCATTATTTTTCACAATATTTACGATAGAATTAATCCTTTATTAAAACCATTCTTTGAATATATAAATAGTTTTATCTTTTTTTTATCCTTCAAAGTAGAAATAACCTTGCTAACTTTACTTACTTTGCCATTTCAATGGAGTCATTCATTTTAATATAAAATTCAGTGAAACATTCATATCAGTAGAAAACACAACTGTTTTGTACTTAATATTAAACCAAATATTTCTGACGACAACTAAAGACATTTATTTTCATTTTGAGTGCGAACCCAACGATTGAAAAATATTAGTTTTGAATATTATTTTTCACTGGAATTAATTCCCTGGGCTTTAGAGGGATATAAAGGGGGAGTTCAGGAGCTCACAATTTATGCCTTACGACAGAAAAGTGATGAGAATTTCTAATGAAAAGCAAAAACTCATTTGAATATAACATTAGAATAAGTGATTTCTTGGAGGAAATGAAAACATTTAAGAATATGTTTAAGAATCTGAACCATCCCTTCAAACACTAATAACATTTGATATTAGAATTCTTTTAAACTAATATTTCGTTGGAGAAAACGGAGGATTTTGTGGTTTATTTGAGATTTGTTCACATTTTATGAATTCTAAACTTATTTATGCAAATATTCTTTAAGTCGTACTTAAAATTAGTATAAAAATAAATATTATTTATATGTTTTTTTAAAAGTGAATCATAAGTATTAGCCCAAGATTTCGAACATTTTATCTCATGACTGTCACTAAAATTATCTATAATTTTCATATTCTTTATCAAAGTTAAGTTATCATGGTCAAATATTTAATTAATAAAAATTTTGATGTAAATTAAAAACAAATTTCATCATTTAAATGAAACTTATCATGAACATTTTGCTTTGTTTATACTTGAAATGAGCACAGGATAGGTAACCTCTCGACCAGAAAAATTGTTTAACAAAAAATGTTTAAGAAAAATCTCTTTTTATTTTCACCACTAATCTTAATTGTGTTCTAGCTCTTTTAATTTATTGACCTTGCTTTTATGTATTTACTTCACTATACACTGTAAGTCATGTTAAATTCACCTTAAATATAGTTTAAAAATTCAATAATGTTTCACCTTGGTTATTATGCTATTATCGCTTTGCAATGGATTTCAGGATACCATTAATGACTAATTTTGCAATTTTTATACAAAAAAAATGGATTTAAAGATATATCAAAAACTTTCACTTTTATCTCATTTTATTCATATATTCCGATCCCAACAAAAGATTTAGGAAAAGCGAATTCAAAAATTCCTTTACTTTTGCTTCACTGTATTTACTCATTCTGTTGTCTACCACTCGCTGACTATCATTTGCTCAGAATATGTTATTCTCAGTCACAGCTTTGGAGGTGAATACACTTTTGTAACTGAATTTATTTAATATGGTTTTGTATGGCCTATACTTTTCAAAAAAGTGTTTTCTGATCGAAAAAAGCTCTCATTTCCAAAACGAAAAAATGCTTTTCTTTAAGACATTATTTCTCCCATCAATTGTAAACTCCAAAGGAATGAATGAATAAATGTATTTAACATTTCTATTCTCAGATATTGAATCCTTGGTTAGTTTTTTCTAAATTTTTGTTCTCAAAATTTACTCACACACTCTCTCATAAGGTTCAGATCCTTATGCTTTGGGAAAGGAATGACTCTTTCCTTCTAAGGATACCATCATTTATAACATTCTATTAACGAATCCACTCTTACCTCCAGAACACTTAACTTTTTAAAATATATTTATAAGTATTTTTTAATTGATCAAGTTCATGTTCAAGTTTATGGACAAATATTTTATGAAAAGCAAAATCAATCAAAACTAAAGAATTTAAGCAAAAAAATATGTTAAGTGAAGGCAATCCATCTTTTGTTTGATTCATTAAGTCGTTGATTAACTTATACTATAGCTATATATTAAAATGAGCAAGTTAATATTTTAAAAAAGATTAGTATTCATTACAAATCTCTTAATCTGTGGTTAGTTATAAAACTAAGATTTAGTTTATAAATCATTTTCAAAGACTTAATTAAAAGTAAAAATTCTTTGAAATCATTCACAACGGGTTCTGACATTCAAATGGACACTAATCTAAATAAAGTAGGTTTAGGTCGAACTCAACTGAAACCCAAAACTAAATTACAGACACTTTTAAAAAGCGGATGTAATTATCAAAGAGTTAAAACTTTTCTTAATTCATAAATTTTATGAAATTTTTTTAAATAAAATTTAACGCAATATTTATGTAAAAATAAGTTATTTCGTTATGAATTTCAGTCCAGTTTTGGTGTATTTTATGGTCTGGAAATAAAATTCTGATTTATTTAAAAAATTTAGGGATAGTTTACCCAATGATTTACGTTTAAATGTATTAAAACATTTCTCAATACTTTTGTTGAACACTATTTTGTTTCCGCATTTATTTACCGAAATCTTTACGATTTTTTAGTCCGAAATAAATGTTTTGAGAAAAAAGATTTTAATGAAATTTGCAAAAACAAAAACTTGGTTTAAAGTGAGAAAATCACAAAAACTAAGACATAAAATATCGACTCCAAACAAATCCAATCAAATCATTAAACTCTTTATAAGAATTTATTTGATTTCTATTTGAAGTCTCAATAAATTTGTTAAAAATTATGTCAAATACTTAAAGGAAAACATTTCTTAATTAAAATCACAGTTTGAGATAAAATGTCTTACTTTTTACTATTAATAAAATAAGTGAAAAAATGTTATCAGTTTTCAATTTGTATTCTTATCTGAATTTAATTCAATTTATTCTCTAAAATAAAATATTTTAAATATTTTCGAAGTGAAGAAAACACTGTATTTAATCAATAAAATAATAAATAATTCAATTGAAAGGCAGTTAAAATTTTACTACACTTATGGTATAATATGGCACAACCACTCCAAACATGTATCACACGTCCATCGCAAAGGATAGTATACGAAGAGCACCGGTAAGATTAAATCCTCCAGAGATTAATAGTCCAACAGTTTTACGATTTTTCTTTAGATTTGATATAAAAAACTACTCGGAGGCAAAACACACGCATTTTATGACTCTCTCTCTCTCTCACACACACACACACACACACACACACACACACATCTGTTCACCTCTTCTTAAATAAAATATAACAAATGATGAGAAACTTCAATACAATATTATTCTGTGCTCTTCTTCAGGGAAACCCAAAACACACGAACTTTTAAATGGATTTTTTAGACATAATATAAAAGTTGATATAAAACTCATTTTTCTTACTTTTATTTTTTAATTTCAGTTTTACTCAACTTTTTTATTCTTAAACTTAAAGAAATGAAACCAATTATTCATTTTTTATTTATTTTTCCTTTGAATGTCTCTTATCTTAAGTTAAATTTTATTCAAAAATATTTTTTTTTAATAAATAAAACTTTTTTTTTTCAGTCAAAACAATTATGACATTTCGTTGAATCAATTTTTAGAGCAAATCCTTTGAAAAATTAATGTTTTGAACTTTTCCTGTGATATCAAAAGTGGAAGACCTCTGAAAAGCTTAGAAAATATTTATCAAAATATGAAAGTTTTGCCCCTCTTTTCATAAATAATGGATTATTTCAATATCATTGAAAACAAGTTTATTTTTCCTAAAGATGATCACATTCTTGCAACTTTTTCTTAATTATTTTTAATTAAATTTTAATTAAAAAAACTCTTCGAGATTAGTTTCATAAATTTTCATTAGCAGAATATACCTTGGTGATTATGATCAAAGAAAATCTAACCATTAATTGTTAGCACATAAAGTGAGAAAACTATTAACACTTTTGGCATTAAATATACAGTTTTTTTTACGGAATAATATGTAGTTTTACCACATTTTAAGTACATGTATTTGTCCTAGGTCAACTCGCACTTGAACTTTAAATATTTTATGTTAAAGCTTTGAAATAAAATTAATCTTGTACATGTATAACTTTAGAATATTTGTCAAATTATCCAGTTAAATAATTATTTTGTATTAGCTTTTCAATTATAACAATAAATCGAGTTATCTAGTAAAAAGACCTGGTTCATTTATATATAAACTAAAGTTAATTTATCTTTAAAAATAAATTATATATTTTTCACTCTTCAAAGGAATAAAAATCTCTTCAAATTAATTATAAAAAGTCAGACATTTGGCAAACTTTTCATTTGAATCAGTTATTGATTTGTCGAAACCCTTTACCACTAAAGAGATGTTTTTCTTCATTCGTAAGAAAAATTGAATTTTGATTTTAAATTAGAAAAAAATAATAATAAAAATTAATTTTTTTCCAGTTTTACAGATTTTGGTTAATCACTGGCAACGGGTTTAAAGACTTTTCATATGAAAATCCATCTAATTTTGACAGATACTTATTCTGTGCTCAAACAATATTTTAATACCCTTTCACTTTTAGAGCTGAATATATTTTAATCTTAATTTTGGGATATTTTTAAAACTAAACTCTTATCCATTTTATCGTTTACTGTAATCTAAAAATAAAATCCACAGAAATTTTGCTGAAATTTATTCGAAACACATTTTGAATTAATTATATTTTTATTTCTATTGAATTGTCAAAAGATATTCAGTTATACTCCTATAGGAAACAAATCAGTACTTAAAAGAGAAAGGAAATACCTATCAGTTTGAACACGAAAAGAGCGCAGCCATAGATTCAAATCATTTGAATATTCAATAGATTTAAATATCAAATGTTATTCAGAGAAGAAAAATAAGTAAAATCTCTTACGGATTGAAAAATTAAAATTTGAATTTCAAATATCCTAAAGAAGAGTAAAATCAATCCGATAGTGATTTTGATCTCAGAATAACTAAAAACTATTCACAAGAAATTTAAACATCAAATGTCAAGAAATTGTTGAATAATAAAAACCTTTTCTCTTAAATGAAAAGCGAAGAAAAATCACACTTTTCTTCAAAGAGTGTAAGAATTTTTGAAACCCCTATAGATTTGAGATAAAGAGATAACACTTTTTAGTACTAATGATATAAATGTATATTTCCATAACAAAGAGATGACACAACAATATTGAGCTCTTTTGCCATTTCATATCTATTGAACACATTTTCTAAGCACTCCATCAGTTCAATGAAATATGAAATTTCCAGAAATATTCAAATCATTTGCCATTTATGACAGAAATATATGAAACTCAACCAAAACTAATATATTATATCAAACAAAGTTCATATGAAATATCTATACTCACTATATTTACTAGATTATATTTGAGCACAGGTGAACTTTTGGAAACCAAGTAAATTATCATTTCCTAGTTATCCAACGGTTTTAAAGTGACTTTTCATAACTGAAAAGTAATTTTTTAAACTCTTCATGAAATCCTTTCCGATTATCGGAATTTTTAATTTTTTAAAAAAATCACTCAATATATGGTTAACGCAATTACTAATAAGAGGTCAGCCCTTTGGGCATTACCTATGGTTATTGAGCCTAGACTTTCAATTTTTGAGTCCATCTCAATGGGAGACTAATTTCTTTTATTCAATAAGGGGTTAACTATTGGGAAGTGAACGCATATATACTACAAAACAATACATTTTGTAATAATAGTTGAAAATGTTATGTATTTTACAGATAAGAGAAAACAATTTCTGTTTTGTCTCAGTTCTCAATAAAGACATAAAATTCAAAGCATTTGGATATGAATTCATAACTAAATATCATTGAAAGTGAACTCAAGTTTTGTTTGAATTTATAATAGAATAGTAGAAAATGTCAAATAAATAATAGGTTTGTTTATAAAACCAAAAATCAAATTAATTTAGAGATAAAATTTATTTTTAGATAAATTCTGTTATTTTTCAAAAAGCATTTTTGATTATCAGGAAATTCATTCAGAATTTAATTACAACAAAATTCTGTCGGAATATCTAAAAATATTAGGCTTAAGTCATTTAAATTAATTCTTTATTAAATGGGTTTTCCCTTCAATAGAACAAAAGCTGAGGAAATATATAACAAAAATATTTAACGACTGATAAAATTGAATAAAAAATAAATTATCGTTTGATAAGGAATAGGATATTATCGAAGAGGGAGAGGGAGGGAGGGATGGAGAGAGAATGAAAACCATAAAAGAATTGGCTCTTATCTGAATGCAAAGAGTAATCCTTACGCATAGAAATGATCTGTCATTTGGTCTGGTATTGAAAGAGAACTCTCCTCGTTATGGAGAGTTCGGCAAATGAATAGAAAATGATTTTAAGATGAGTCGCATCCCTATTGTTGTTAAGTGCAGCGGAACGTAAACATCAGTTTCTCAAATGACCGCAGTGTAGGTCTTATGGTTTTTTCAATGGCATTGTCTGTGAGGTCTATCCCATTGGCCACCACTTTGCTTGATTAGATTCTGCATATTTTTGACAGCAATACAAGAGGCCACTGCACTCTCTGACCATTTTTCCATTCACTTAACTCTATTCTGATAGGAAGTCTCTCTTTTGTCATTAAATTAAACATCTCTTTCTTCCTCTCCCTCTCTCTCCCTCTCTCCCCCTCTCTCTCTCTCCCTCCCTCTCTTTCCACTCACTCACACAAATCGGTTTCAATATCTGTTGTCTTTCCGTCTATTATTTGACTCAAAAACAGTAAACAATAATAGAGTTTATTTGAAAGTTTCGGATCAGAAGTTTGAGCCCAAAAACTAATCAAATGAATGTCTGTATGTAATAGAAGTGAGAGCACAGGGAAGTGAAACCCATTCACTGAATACTTTCTCACATTTTATGAATTTAATTAATTTTAGTGAAGTATTCGCACAAAAATTAATTGATAAAACTCTTGAAAATTTGATTTAATAATTATAGAATGAATTCAAAAATTATCTTAATTGAGTAAGTACATTTTATAAAGTGCCAATCTAAGTTAATTACCTTGTTAAAAATAAAGTACACACAAATGACCAGTTTTTCTCATTATTGTATTTTCTTCGTTTATTCCTTTTCAGTACTTTTTTCTCATTTCGTTTGATTGCAGACAACTATTCTTTGTTTCCTTAAGAACTTCTTCACAGTTTTCACTCAACCCTAGAGCTCATACCTACTTATCCTCAGACCTCCACAAACACTACATATAACTGATATGAAAAAACTTATATAAAAATTGGAAACAAAATAGAAATAAGAGAATGTAGTGATAAGGGAAGGCCTATAACGAGAAAAATTACTAACAAATCCTGTGCTCTGGTGTTAGGAATGGTGAGGAACAGGAGAAGAGAGGAAAAGAGATGGAAAACAAGTTGTAGAACAACGACAATAAAATCTTGAATAAAATATTACATACGATATGAGAGAATAGTGTTTACGAAAAATTCATATCTAATATAACGAAAAGATGAAGAGATTTAGTCAAACAGTTGGGATAAAAATGGGATGGAATGGAAGGGGAGGTTTTCCACTGACTTATGATACAGTCTATTGAAATACTGCACAACACAACGATTACAAGTATATGATATATGAATATTAATATAACATTATATGAATTTTTCGTGTGATAACAATCATGTGCTGTGCCATTGAAACACACACTGAGAGCAATAATATACGGGACCAGTTGTGAGCCATTTAATGGCCAACACTCGTCTGTAACTGTCGATAGGCTTTCCTTTTGCTATTGTATTGCATTCTAATGGACAGAAGAAAACGAATTACATTCGGGTTTGCATTGAATTTCTTGCGTTCAGTCTTTTGTTGTCTGGAGTTGTTGTGCGGTTTCTCTCATATCATTGAATAATAGCATTTCTTCAATGGATTGGAGCCGAGAAAAGGAGGCATTTAATAATTGATAATATTTTACTCGAATCTCTTTTTCCAACTAATATAGTATTTTCTAAGCTTTTAATTTATCGGTCACTGAAAGCGAAAACCAAAACATTTTCAATATTATTATATAATAATAAATGAATGTTAGGGTCATTGAATAGCAACAGAACTGAGCGGTCATTGCGCTGAACAGTACAACACAATAGTGTATCTCAGAAATGGCATAATCTTATTATTCATTTTGATTGTCAGTAAGAGAAGAATCACTAATAATAATGTGGTTTCGCTTTCATTTCAAAAGGCTATTCATTTGATGGCTTCACTCAAAATCTATTGAAATATTAATAATTCAGAATTCAGTTCTCTCTGAAAAAATCTCTGAATATTATCCACATTTAAGGAGATTTTTAATCAAAAAAACTTTTGTTCGTATAATAAATAATAGTATTCTATGAAAAATGTCACCAAAACTATCATTAGATGTAATTTTCATAAACTTTTAAATTAAAATTTCAATTCAATGTAAAACAGGAGACAAAGAATGTGTGAAAATTTGTTTCAAGAATACAGTATAAGTGGAAAAAAATTTAATCAAAAAAAGAAAAAAAGTTTTGGTTATTACACAGAATATTCTGTTTTATATCACTTGGGATTAGTCGAGGAGTGTATGCATGAAATCATACAACAAAAGACCCTCTTTTTACCATTAATTTTATAGTGAAATTCACAAACAATTGTATGTAAAACATGAAAACAAAACATCATTTTTCAGGAAAATTGTTTCCATAAAAACAAACAGTAAATGATATCAACTGAAGACGTCTTCAGAGATTTGAATTCAAGTCATTAGAGAATATTTGTTCAAAAAATAGTGACATTTGATTGAAAAAAATTGAAATATTTTTATCGGAAAAATTCAATCAACAATAAGTCGGCACAGAATTACGTTTTGTAGGAAATAAATATACTTTTATTTAATTTCCCTTTCATTTCATTTGTTGACTAAAGTCAGAGTCTATGCTATTAATGGACTCAATCTATAAAAGAATAAAAATCAAATGAATGAAGAATTTAGTGAAAACTCATTTAATTTTATATACTCTGAACTGAGAAAAAGTTATTTTGCAATTTGTTTGAACGCTCAGCACAACTCATTTAATGCCAGAACACAAACTGTTTTATGGTCGGTGGCAGTCAAGTTTAGGCCCACTATTTTCAAAGCCCGGGTCTCTCGAGTCGATTGAAAATCTAATATAAGATATACTGATATTACTTCAGCCGATCATTAATTTTATTTAGAGATAAGACTTCAAAACAAATTGATTTCTCTCTTTCTCTCTAACACTCACTCACTCTCAGCAGACAATACATACCTTGAATTCACTCTTAATTTATATAAACCTTAAGCAAAGATTTTTAATTTAAAATTTATTATACATTTCTCTGCAAACATTTGAGTCCATATATAGAGTCCAATAGCTGTGAGAAGTTTAAAGACTTACCCGAAAACCAAATGAATTGAAACAAACGCTTCAGTTATTGAATTAAAATCTGAAAAATAAAAAAACAGAATAAATGTTTGAATAATAGGAAAAACTATTTATTTATAAATTTATTAATATTTTATAAATATATTCGTAGAAAAAATTCTTATCATTAGAGAAGTACTTTAAAAACCAAAATAATGACAAACCATTTAATTTATAAATGATTACAAACTGATATTATCGTAGCGGAAGAGTAAAAGTCCTAAAGGGATGACCCGTTGTTTTTAAAGTTTAAGTATTATTTTTAAAAACAAAGACTTAAATTAATAGTAAGAGAAGTATTTGTTTGCATTTTTATGTCACTAATTTTCATTTGAATGATCTATTAATGCAATTACCGAATAGTTTCCTAACATAATAGTTAACCCCTTTTGGTAAGTTGTGGGCAATCATCTCAATCATAGCTTCCAAACCATTTGACAGCACATCAACGATCATAATATGGATTACTTTATTATATATAGTTTTATCTCTTCTCTCATTTGAAGGTTAAGGTTATGTTAAATTTAAGCACAAATAAGACGATATGTTTTACTTCAAATCATTTGGTTTTTAATCTTAAGTGAAGTTAAAGGCTTTTGAAGTTATTTTAAGAGAAAGAGAGAGAATAAGAAAGAGGGAGAGGGAGAGAGAGAGAGAGATCCTGCTTTAAATAAGTCATTGAATTTTTCAAACATAAGTCAGGAAAGGATTGAAAAGTTGTTCCCCTCTTTCGAAAGATATTTGTTTTTCCACTTTTTAACTCTTGAGTTGGATTTTGTGATGAATTTGATTTGAAAATTAAAGTCTTGAAAAACAGTTGAAATTCATTTGTAAACCGAGAAAACCATAATATCATAAAATAATATATAATTATGTTTTCGATAATTACAAAAATGGATTTAATGGTACAGAAAGTCAGCACAGAATACAATTACTCTAAGTTAAGACATTAAGAAGAAAAATAATTACTTTTTTATTCATAATCTTGGATAAGAGCTCTAGTTAATCAATTTATTATCTTGTTAAATAATTATATCCATAGTATATATATTATTGATTTATATCTAATAATTAATTTACATAAACTATAATATATTTTTGGGCAGATATTGAGGAAGAGTTTTGGTAAGAGTACTGACAACGAAGTATTCTTTGATCACATGAGGAACTGATTCAAAAGAGAAGAGCATAACATAATTTAATGGATTATATGAAACATTGAAAGTAATACTTTCGGTACTTTCGGCTAATCGTTTCAAAAGTTTGTAATTAATGAATGAATTGAACAAAATTAGCAAAAATCAGAAAATATGTTCAGTTCAACGAACTTTTCATATTAAGTATACCATTCCGTTAGAATAAAACACATTTCATATGAAGAAGAAGTGTATAATAAATTTTAATTATGGCTTTTAAACTATTCATGTTTATTATATCACACAATTCATTTCGGGTTAATTCGTATTTTTCGTGTTAATAGTACTGAATATAATTTCAAATCATTTTTTAGTTAAACATTAGATTAATATCTCTTTGGATGAAAAATTGATTTCCTCTTTCATTCAACGATTGATGGCTTCTCTTCGGTTGGTTTGCAATAGCCTTATAAATGAATGTCCTTTTTCTCAGATTTGGGAAAATTAATTCAAATCTTTTCTGAATTGAAAAATATTTTGACATAAAATAGTTATGTATTCTAGAAATTCTTATCCAATACTTGTTATAAATTGAAATCAAAATCCATAGTATTTATTATCTGTCGCTCTCTTGGAATCAAAATATTAATTTTTAATCTTAAAATTCATGGTTTCAGAGAAGAGATGTGGAGAGAGAGAGAGAGAGAGAGAGAGAGAGAGAGAGAGAACAGTATTAGTCCTTATATTAAAGTGAAGTCACAAAACTTGTTGCCAAACATATTCAAAGGTTATTGAATCTGACTTTCACTTAATATCAATCTATGGATGATATTAAGAAAAAAAATATTTAGTCTTCGTTTTTGAAATTAAGAAGTTTTTATATATTTTTTATTTTAGAAAAATTATTTCCCATTTATTTGCCTTTTTGACCAAATTTTAACTTCAATCCACTTCAATAAATATGCCGTTTATTGCCATCTAAGGAGCAAATATTCTTTATAATTTTAATATTTAGCCAAGGTGCATTTGCATTTGAGCACAAACCATGAAATATCTCTCAATAAAAAATATAATAAAATGATTATTCGCCTATTATTGCGAATAATCTGTCCTTGAATCTAATTAAATCATATATATTTATATCCTAGTTAATTCTGTTGCACTTAAGTATGCTTGGTTATTAGCGATTGTTTAATAAATCATTATTTTGAAGACTAATAATTGTCTCATTTTAATTGAAATTTTATTTTTATCTCTTCTTCTCTTACTCTTGAAATGAGAATAAATGCTTAACAACTGTTCGGTACTTCTCTTAAAGAAGTCTCTAAAAAGTGGTGAATATTTTTGTTTTATTTATTTTCGTTTCACTTCTGTTCTTAAAAAAGTCCGACAAAATAATAATCATTTGAAGTGATTATAAATTTTATTTACTTTCAATTCTGAGCCAAAGTGTGAATTATTTGATGCCAAAGGATTACCACTAAACTGCGAGAAAGTCAATGTAATCATGAATTCCTTTGCAAATGGGTTGAGTCAACCATCAATTGGCTCTTATTTTTATGGATGTATTGTCTCTCAATAGAAGTTTATTTTGAAAATTATATGAAAATAGTTTTTTCTCAAACATTGAACACAAAATTCCTTCAAAAATATCCAAAATTTTGATTAAATAAAAACAAAGAAAATATTTAATCTTAAATTTATTACCAAAAATAATAGCATTCAGAAGATTAAAGCCTAAAATTGCCTGAAATTTGACAAAAATTAATATCATTATTATATTGAAATAGAAATTTCTTTAATGGTTTAGTTTTAAAATGGAAAAAAATGAACTTGGTAATATAAAATGATAAACGAGGGGCTAATAAACTGCTAAATAATTTCATTTTCTTTTGAATTCTTTAAAATTTTATTTATTCAAATTCGTGGATATAATTCACATTTAAAATGTTAAACACAAATAAAGTTAATGTCAGACCTGAGCCAGGATTGGATGCATATGAGTTGCAACGACTTTAAAATTGAAAAATTTTAATTCACAGCCAAATGAGTGGAAACGAAGTTATAATTTATAATCAATTTTATAAACGATAGACTTATAAATGTAAGGAAAGTGAAGACCAAATGCACGCAAACCTCACTTTAAGTCAAATATTTTACAACTTTTTTATTGCAATTATATTCTAAACAAAACAAAATATTCTCATATTTTGTGGCAAATATTTTATCTAAAATTGATTTTACAATAAATGGTTTTCTAAAATATTTTGTCGATTCGTTTATTGATTTTAATTTTGTGTTTCACCCAAAAGGCATAATCGAAACGAATCGTTGAAATTAATTAACATTTTTTTTGTTCATAAAATGAATTTTCAATTTTAACATCAAATTGAGTACAAATTTGGGCACAAATGCCCAAAACTGAGCGAATTCTGTTAAAAGTACTTTATTTCTATTTTATTTATATTTAAATTTGTATTTAAATTCAGCCAATGTTTGCGGAAATGCCTTTCAATTGAAATGAGAAAAAATAGTTTTAATACTCAATTCATTTGAATCCGGATTCAAATCAAATAATAATAAAACAATAAAATTCTGATTCAATACTATATTATTATAATATATCACTTCTGGACAAACCTACGGATTTTTAGAGAGAAAGAGAGGGAGAGAGAGAGGGAGAGAGAGGGAGAGAGAGGGAGAGAAAGGGAGAGAGAGGGAGAGGGAGAGGAAGGGAGAGAGAGAATTCCATAAATGACTGATTTTATGACAGATATATGAAACAAATCAAGTCTTAATACTTTATTAGTACCTAAAGTTAAGTCATTCAATGTTTGGGTGTAAACCCAAACACCAAATCATAAAAATAATCATATCTTGAGATCAAAAAGTGTTTATCTTTTTTTAAAACTAGAGCTCAGGTATTGGTGTCAATAAAGTCTAAATTCAATCAATCAGTGATCGAAACCATTTCTTTGTATTCGTTGATTATTAGACTTTTGCAACATTTTTAAGGTAATTCTCGTATGGAATTCCATTTCTATATTAAATGAATAATTCATTGAAGAAAGTAATTAATCATTTGTTTTACAAATAGGTTTCAATTGAAGTATAGAACAAATTCCGGAATTTTTGATAAAAATGATGGAAAAGTTAATAATTTTATGAATAATAACAATTCATTATTAATATTCATTGGAAAAGGTATTTATAAATGAAAGGAATCTTCAGTTAAGATCTGATAACATTCAGAGATAATTGTTTTGTGTTATCAAAGGTTCTAAAAATTCCCACATTTTTTCTCACTCTTAGAAAATACTTCAAATTAATATCAAATTCAAACTCATTTATTCTGTTAAGAAGTCATGAGAGGAACACTTAATTTATACATTTAATTGAGATAAACACTCGAAATAACTGAATAATAAGTGAATAAAAATGATTGCCATATGTTTTACCTTAAAATTTTCACTCAAAAACAAATTAGTATTTAAGAACTAATACTATAAACAGAGGGGAATAACTCATGACTTTTACCTTTAATTTGACGTTATTTTGCGTTTAATTGTTATTCAGTTTTAAAGACAGGCATTTGTTTGACTTTTAGGTTAAATTAAAGGCCAACCGATGCTATAATTAGAGCTAAAATTTTGCATTTTATAAGTTCTTCATAATTGGATAATCTTTGCAGAAATGGTACCAAATTTATCATAACTTCTAAACTATGATCTCAAATGTTGTGAACACATACTAATCACATAATAGCAAAGAGAAAGGGAACGGTTTTTCTCCAGAGTCAGTCCCAATAGAATTATGTAATGATAGACTTTCTTCTGTTTCTCCCATAATAGCCTCAAATCACGAAAATCTAATTTTTCATTCAAAATAATATTTCAATTTTTCACTGCTATTACCAAATGATTTGCAATTTTTTTAACATTCAGACAACTTTTTAATGAAAAATATGCCATAATTTTTGTAAATAATTTCTTTGAATATATAAAAAGATTTGTTTTTCATTATCTTAAGTGAAAATTATTAGATATGTTCACGAATTTCACTGAATTTTTAATCAATTATTTTAACCATATTTGCAATTACAGAGCAATGAATAGTAGTATATAAACAAGAAAAATATTATTATTAATATTAACATGTTACTTTTTTAATAGAAAATATTCTACTACTGAAATT
>JAQFZL010000475.1:0-15578 GCA_034695685.1 Galumna lanceata
ATATATAAGTTTTATATTAGACTTCAATTTGTCGAATACTCTCTAATATAACTCATAATCAGGGTGTTCAGAAAGTGTATCAAGATAAAATTATTACGTGCTGGGTTTCCCAATAAAAAAGTTGTATTATTCATTTGAAGATATTCAATAAAATTCGAAGCTTTTAAAGTTTAAAAAAATGGGGTAATTTTTGGAATACGTTAGTCATTGTCATCTATTTTTGAGTAATTCATAAATAAATATACAAAAATTGATCAGGGTGATTCTGAAAATCTATTAAAAATATCAAAATCTGAAAATGAGTCATATAAAAATTTGACGTATTGGTCATCTAATGTGATTTGTATGTATATTATGTGTTAGTTTATAATGAGATTTACAAATTAAACGTCGAAGTTTGGCAATCAGGTCAAAAATGACATTTTTTTCTTTTAGTTAAATGCGATAGACTATCACCAATAGTGAAACCACAAAAATAAAAGATTTGCAAGCTCAATGCAGTACAGCTCATCAACCTGATTAATTGAACAAATCTTAGTAGTTTAAGGGTTCTAGAGGGACTCTCAAAATTCAGTGGCCTCAGTGTCAAATCAGAGTTCACATCAAATAAATTTTACGTTTGAACAAAATAATGTAAGGTAATAAATATGTTATTTTATGACTATTCGATAACGAAACATGTTCATAAGGGTCTATCATCAATATAAACAATTTTTGAATTCTTTAATCATGAAGAGTAAATTCTCTTTAATAGTTGAAAAATATGCTGGGATATCTATATTATCAAAGCATCTTTGTAGGGGTCCAATCAATCAATATTTAATCTTATCCTTTACGAGGGTGGGCACAATCCGGCAAAAGTTGTTCTCCAATGGTCCTGACAGGTGAAAGTAGGGTTAGTGTAAATAAAGCATTCATATAAACTACATATTACTCAGTTAATGTAGTGAAAAATTAACTCCGAATGACCACGAATATTAAAATTATGATTTGTTTAAAATTTACGATTGAAGCTTCGAAATTGAAAAGAAGTTTTAACAATTGTAACCATATTACTTTTCTGAATGAATAAATAGGTAAAATGAGTAGATTAATAGTTTTGAATATTTATTAATGAAAATAATAATAACTATAAAAATGTTGTAATATTTATATGAAATTCACAAATTTTTGTGAGTAATTTTGTTTTCAAACAAACAAAAATGAGCAAGTATTATATGTGAGTAACTTTTTCTTGCTCATTCATTCAAATATGAAACATATTGTTGAAATGGGGACAGTGGCTCAGTGGAAAGCGTGCTCAGGAACTGACTCTGGGCAGCTGAGTTTGAATCTCTTTAGCGACAAGAATTCGGAGATTGTGCGATGGACTGATCATCTGTCATAACCCTGCGCTGACCCATAGAATGCTCTCCGATACACTCCTAGGAGTGAGAACTCAGTTTGTTATTCGGGGCTCAACTGAGTCTCCCCTTCTGGGGAGTTGGCGATATCTATTGCACATAGGGGTAAAAATGTTATGTTATGTTGTGATATAGTTATCATTAAAGCAATGTTTTCTAGTTAAATAACTATTTGTCTCGATTCCACTAAACACCTTAATAATTAATAAACATACAAATCACATCAAAAGGGTCAATTTTAGAGATGTTTATTTTAACTATAATTATTCGAGTTTATTCAACTTAAATAACTTTTTTTAACTTATCAAAAGTTATTTAACTTTTAATCATTTTTTCAGGAATTAAAAAAATTTATTGAGAAAAATGTAATAAAAATTTGACTCTGATATTATTTTTATCAAATTCTTGAATGACATTTGTTTGTTTGATTGTAAAATAGTAACAAATTTTAAACTCTCATTTTACTAAGAATAAAATATTAAACGATTTAGTGATCAAGGATCTTGAAACGAGAAATAAATGGATAATGAACAAGATGAACCATCAATGAATGAACTTATTATTATGAGTATGAAAATCTATGAAAAAATGTTTCAAATAAATATTTTGATGACAAATTGAAACACCCTTTTGAATATTATATGTGGTTGAAATAAATAAAATTTCCACTCAATTTATTGTTTGAATTTGTTTAAACAAATGTCTTATATCAATGATTCACCTTGTTCATCATTTATTCACCACAATTTTACTTATCTTACTAATTGTTAAAAGTTTATTTCAGTTCATTAATGAATTCATTCATGGTTTTTGATTTTACTATGAATTTTGAAACCTGATATTCGGGTGAAGACATGGTCATTCGCAAAAATTTTTGGCCAATTTTCGATTCTAGGGAAGTATTCCGGAATATCCCCCCTTTTTTCTATCTCATTATATTGTAAAGTTAAGGAGAATAATCCGTCCAAAACTGGTCACTTGTAGTAAACTCTGCATATTATTATTTATACATAAAATATTTGTATTAATAATTACATAATTCATATTTTATGGCCTAAATTCTTAGCTAAAGTCAATTTTTTGCTCAAATTTTTTAAGAAGTTTTCTGTATTTATTAAGAATATTCTATCAGTCGTTAAACACTTCATGAATGCCTTCGATCTCACTCTTTGTGTGCCATCTCTTGTCTGTCCCTCTCTTTTAATTGTTTTTTTCTTCATTTAAACGTAATAATGATTTTTATTTGATTTTAATAAAATTTTAAATATTTAAGAATTAATTAATTATTATATATATTTTTTGAAGAAATAAATGATAATTAAGTGATAAATAAATGGATAAATTGCGTCGCGCTTTAAGTGGAGACGATTCAGTCAGTGGTGACGATGAAGAGCAGGGATTTGCCGCTCAGGTAGTGTTCACTCCCTTTTGACATATCGACCATTTCTGCCATTTCTAAGAAGTGATATACAGATAAACTCTGCGACAACACTGAATTGGTCGACACGTATTCAGGGATTTGCCATTTGTTTTATCCTCGGATTTGTTTTCTCTATTTTGGGTTCGGCTTTAATTGCGTTACCGAAAGGATTGGTCTTATTCTCATTGTTTTACACAATTGGAAACATGACATCAATGGCGAGGTTTTAAAAATTGACAAAAATTGTGAATAATTAATAGATTTGTGATATAATTTCAGTACAATGTTTTTGATGGGACCCTTTCGTCAAATAAAAAAGATGTTTAACGAGACGCGAGTCTTCGCCACAATCGGTGTCTTTGTGTTCATGATTTTAACCCTTATGTCAGCCCTTTGGTGGAAGAAATCTCTTTTGGCGGTTATATTCTGTATCTGTCAGTTCTTGGCATTTACCTGGTATTCACTTTCTTATATCCCTTACGCCAGAGATATGGTCCGCAAAACAATGACTTCTTGTATTTAAAAGAATCTCAATTTCTTTAATATAAGTATTGATAAATTCAGACAAATATTTGTGCCTTAATTTTGTCAATATTTTTGTCAACAATTTATTAAAGTTTATAAAATGTTTCTAAATATCGAAACACGACTTTTAGTTAAATATTTATTTTTTAAAACACAAATATTTGTATCTTTTTATTAACCGTTTGGACACAAATACAATTACCATTCAATGGTATCAAATAGGATAATATAAACCTTTATATAATGTGAACAAACCCTCGAAACCACATCAAATACTTTACATTAGAAACCATTTGCTATAAACAATTTTTGATATTTTTTGAGACCAAATGTGTTGAACCCATTGAATGGTAATTGTATATCAAAAGTACTTAAACTGCTTTCAAATCATAAAAAATTATGTGATTTATTGTCTTTAAATTTTCTATTTTAATAAAAACAACTATTAATAGTAAATTCCCTTAAAATCGAGGCATTCATTTTTTGACACATATTTTTGAATAATTGAGTAATTCGTCAAAAGAAAAGCTGTGAACTCAATATTTTTTGACCAAATATTTTCTTTATCTCCAAAATTTGCTTAAAATTTAGTTTGTGGTCAAATCTCAACGATTCTCTCTTTGCTTTCATTTAAAACTAGACTTTTATTATAAATTATATTTAATTTATAATTTTTTTAATAAATTATTTTTAGCACTTTTTTATTGATTTGTTTAACTGAACCAAAGATGACTCAATAATTATTAAATCAATGATTTAATTAAATTTCATTAAATAATGAAATTTTGTTTTGTTTTATTAATAATTGTCACGAATTAAATAATTTTCTGATAAATTCAACAAAAACTCCAATAAATCAAAATTTAAATAAATGGAGGATAGAGTGAGGAAAGGGTAAGAATAAGGTAAAGAAAATAAGTGATATAACAATATATTAAAAATTTCAGTCAACAAATAATATATTCTTGAATTGTCGAGAAGTCAGAGCATTGACAGTATCGGAGGCTTCGATAAGATTTGCATTTTTGTGGTTCAACATTGAGAATAGAGTCCTATCATCGGAGTGATGGACAATAAGCCACGAGTCGTTTGTTGTTTTACTTATAATTTCTGAGACATTCTTCGACTTAATAACAGAATTGAGGTCTGAATTAATATCAATAACTAATTTAACGAATTCTGATTCAGTGATCTTTCTTTGATCAAAGAGTGAACAGATATTTGCTTTAAACGCAGAATTACTTGAATTGAAATAAACAAATTTAAACGACTCTTTTGACGAATCACTGCCAACACTATTATTTCCACCGATTTTTATCGCAGTTTCAGCCAATTTGGTGGACAAACCGATAATACGGCTACACATCAGAGCTTCACATTTGGCTAATATTTGTTCAGATTCTGTCTTATCGTTAAGGAAGAGGACAACTGTCGCTCCATTTATAGAACGGAATAAATTCATTCGATAAAACTTTTGTGGACTTTCTTTCAAATAGATTTTAATCCCTTTAGAAATCCATCGCGTCTTCACTGATTGCTGTCCACTTATCTCTTCACAGACAGCGTCCGGAATAACGAAATTCACTAAATAGTTGTAAACAGTTTTGGTGTCATTCAGTGCTAAAGTACTACAAATCAACTGATCGTTATATAAGAACATTGAGTACCGAATGGTTTGGCAGTCGATACACATCACATGATTTATAAAACTTTGGGTCGACATAAATGTAATGTTATCTAATGGTAAGTATTGTATCGCAGAATAGACTTCAATTAAATTAATGGGCGATAACTTTAAGTGTGGTATTGTGTTATCAAAGAATTCATTGCAAATACTTAAGAACTGTTCCCTATTTTCATCTAAACTTAGCCACAAGTCATCGATGGGTCCATTAATGAGTCTGAAGTGTTGGTAAATATTTTGTAGAATCAATTTAATGAAATAATCATTAATATCTTCGTTGTGGTATTCAATGATTTGATTGGAATCATCGTTAGTCTTAAGCACAGAATAAGGAACCGATAGAGAAATGACTGACCAATAATTGGTTTCAATTTCATGAAATATGAGTCTACTTTTGATGCCATGAAGTGATTCACAAGAATTGATGTCATCCGTGAAATTATTGGCAAAAGTGATGACTGCCTGCGCGAGTCCGCACTCACTCACCCTTTGACTGACACTTATTTGTTCGTCAGAGGAATTGTAATAATAAATAATTTTCAAGTCTTCTGAACCCTCTCTTAGACCCCATTCACTGTTAAATACATAGTATTTCTGCAAATTCGGCGGGTATTTGACCTTTGTTTGAGACATCACTTCTTCAGAGATCACCTTTTCTTTAAATCAATTGATATTTAACTCAAGAATTTGTTATCAGATTTAAAAAAAATCATAACATTTGATGACATAAACAAACACTTCCTTCTATTCTCAAACATATGATCGCTTACTAGTGTTTAAAAAGTATAAAATAAATTTATTTTAATATAAATTTTTAAATAATAAATAAATATTCAAAAACTAATTAAAATTAAATATAAATTTACTTCATTTTAAAGTTTATTTAAAAAGAGTTAAATATTTGAATTTTTAAAAAAATAAATAAAAACATATTGAGAGTCATTTTAAACACTATTTGTTTGAAGACAACGTGTGTTTGTTTCGTGAATTTAAATTTAATAAAAACAAAACAATATTTTAATTATTAATAAAATGAGTGAATCGTTTTCATCGTTAGGTTTAAGCAAATGGTTAATTAAATCACTTAATTTATTGGGAATACAAAAGCCGTCTTCAATACAGTCGTCAACCATTCCATTGATATTATCTGATAAACGATTAAATGTTTTTGGTTGTAGTCGTACCGGAAGTGGTAAAACTCTGGCATTTTTATTGCCTATAATTGAGTTGTTGGTAAAAGATCCAAGACCATATTATGCACTTATTCTGTCGCCGACACGAGAGTTGGCCCATCAAATACATCAAATGGTTAGCGCTCTGACCGCCACTACTTATGCCATCAAAAGTTTGCTCGTAATCGGAGGTCAAGAAGACCATGAAGAAGCTCAGGGTTTGTGGTTCGGTAAACCAAATATAGTGGTCGCAACTCCGGGTCGTCTCGTCGACCAGTTTTATAATCGTAATTTTCTGGACGTTTGCGGACAAAAGAAATCATTGAGATTTGATTGTATAGTCTTAGACGAAGCCGACCAACTCATCAGTTCCGGATTCGCCCAACAAATCAAAGACATTCTCACATTTTTGGACGAAATGACAGCAAACACTTCTCACAGACGACAAACTCTACTCTTTAGCGCCACTTTGACCACAGCTTTAGAAGAGTTACAGAAATTGATTGCAAAGAAAGACAGCGGAGAAAAACCGGTTGTTATTAATTTGTTGCCGACTGTCGACCAAATAAAGAGTGAATTATCAACGAATCCAGACCTCGACCAGCGATATATCTTATGTCCCGAATCCGTGAAATTTGTTTATTTGATTGAATGCATTCTCGACCTCTCATTCAATCAGTTAATAATATTCTGTTCGACTAAAAAAGAAGCGAAACTAATACACAAAGTTTTAATAACTCTATGTTTAGACGGACCGGACTTTAATCTAAATCCTGTTATACTTAACGCAGATATGAAACAAAACCTGAGATTCGCTGCACTCGAAATGTTTCGATCGTTTAAATCTAAAATTTTAGTGACAACTGATTTGGCGAATCGAGGACTCGACTTACCACAAGTGGATCTCATTATTAACTATAACTGTCCCAAATCGGCAACAGTTTATGTACATCGCGTCGGAAGAACGTGTCGTAAACCTGACTTTAAATCTGATTCAAAAGATATTAAAATGAATACAAAGGAAATAATGGAAAATGAAGTCATGAATGACAATGAAATGGAAACTAAAATCAAGAAATTTAAAAAGGATTCAGATAATCGATTGAAACCTAAAAAAACTCAAACAGTTTTGTCGTCAAAATATTTGGGAAAATCCGTTACTTTTATCACTCAATACGACATCGATTTGTTTAAAAATATAGAGAATTTCATTGGAATAAAAATGGATAAACAAGATATCGACGAAAAGAGTGTCCTCTCTATTATGAAACAGGTCTCAGTTGCCATCAAAGACGCAGAGATCAGACTCGAAGTCGAAGAACAAGAATCAAAACATATCGAAAATATTAAAAGAGGAAAAAATTTGAAAAATAAATCAAAACATAAACAGAAATTTTAAATAATTTTAATTAAGTATTTATTAGAATTAAATAAGAAAATGGTTATCGTTTTCATTCCTAAAATATTGTCTTAAAATATTTTGAAGTAATCCATTAAATTTTAATGATTAAAACATTATTTAATAATAAATTAGTGTAAATCAAAAGCTGTTATTTTGCGCCAAAACTATCAAAGTTTGAAATAAACTTTTATTTGAAAAGAATTAAATTTATTTTTAATTTTAAACTTTAAATAGTTTTTAAAATATAATATTCAAACATAATTTCAAAAATAATTTGAGTAAATGAATAAGTTATTCAGAATAACATAATAGAAGATTTGGTACCATTTGTGGTCATTTAATACATTAGTAGTGATAATTCAATAGAGAGATAGAGAGTCCTTTAAAAGTGTTTTTAGAGTCCTTTTAATCATTTGAATCAATTGTGACACAACTCTGGCATAACTCCAATGAAAACAAAACTGAACATCAAATTGAGATCTAATGAAAGATTGGATTATATTTCAGTTATTAATCAAAAGCTAATAAATTGAGACAAACCTATGACTCAAATGAAAGTCAATTTTTACTCATTTTTCATGAAATTTGTGCCAAATATTCCGATTAAATGTTATTTAATTTTTAAAATATTGATATGAAAAGTAAACAAAATAGTGTCAGAAACTGTTTTATTAAATTATGAAAGTATCAGATTTAATCTGGATACTTTTGGCCATAACACTCTTCATTAATACATTTTCTCTTCAAATATTTGTACTGATTTTAAGCTCATTTCTCTTCGCAATAATCGGGTATTTATTGTAATTAAGTGACAATAAATTCAATGAATTGTTTTGTGTTTTAGTTGTTTGACATCACTTTATTTGAATGAATCGATTGTCCAAAAAGATTATGAAATCTTCAGAAGTTGTCATTCACTTCGATTTATTCAATCAAATAAAGAGTGGAAACGATTTGTCGATAGTCTTAATGATAGTCCCATCTCTCAAACTCTTACAAAGGCCGACATCTTTACCGCTTATCCTTTAATTGATGACCAAATTAATGATGTCCTCAGACTTGCGTTTCGCGATTACATTAACTCCTGGTTTGCATATATTTCGCCGAATCAAGAATTTGGTCGACATCTCTATAGTATGGCTCAATTGGCCATTAAATCAGTCACACAAAGGTTTGGGTCAATGGATGTGACCTCTTATTTGACCACTAAATTAATGGATGACTTCGCTTCTCATCTAAGACTTTATCGTTTGGCGCAGACAAAACTCTCTGAATTAAAACAAAGAGGTATTCATTTATTAATTTTATTCGACTTTTGTTTCAAATAAACTTATTTTGAATATATTGTTAGACCCGAACGCAAACCTCTTATCAATATTTTTCGATTTTGAGGTACAAATGGAACAAAACATTTGTCGGGATTTAGTCAGTGAAGACAATGAGAGTTGTATTGAATATTTATCCCAAATAAGTGATGTCCTCCAATACTTGTTACTACCCATCGATTGCTTTAAGAACCGTTCGATTCGTCTTTTATTTAAAGTGAATTTTTATATATTTCTAATCAATTATTTTAATTTTTATCTAAATTTTAGGGAATTTTCGTTAAGTCATGTTTATATCCCATATTGGAAATGCTTTCAGATCCCGATTTTATTAATCAGATGATAGTATGGCTCTATAAATCATATCCGGTGTCGAGCGACACATTCCTCAGTATTTTACGATCTTCTGATAGATCTGATGAATTGGAAGCCATACGAGAAATCGTTAATCACGAGATAACAGTCCTTCGATCAAAAGTATTCAAATTTTCGTTTTTATTTAATAAATTAACTGATTTCTTGGAAAAGGATACCGGAGGTGACGACGACTTTGAAATAAAGCAACAGTTGAATAGTTTGCTATACGTTAAGGATTTGGTTGAAAACCGTTTGAAATCTATAAACGATGGAAATTTCGACACCGACTCTATTGGAGTTCCCGCTGTAAATACATTTCAATGACTTTATTATATTATCATTGATTTTATTAAATATTTTCAATTTAAAGCAAATCGATTGGAATAATACTAAACTGTTTTCACTGCCATTCGATGTCGTCTTAAAGAACAATATAGGACTGTCTTATTTTATAGAATTTATGTCTAGTATAAGTGCCCAGGGATATATTTACTTTTATTTGAATGTCGAAGGCTTTAAAGTGTCAGCAGAACAGACGATATCTGAAGCACAGCTCATTAAACTTGGAAAGAGTGATTCACGTGATTCAGTTGACTTGAATAGTCTTAAAGAGGCGGCAGTCAATATATATGATACATACCTATCAGAGAAAGCCTCTCATAAGCTAAAAATAGATGAAAATATTTGCAAACGAATTCACTCAAGAATTATGACCGAAAAGTTGTCCGAAAATTGGTTCGATTCGGCACAACATCAGGTCTACGAAATTATGATGAATTGCGACAAATATTTTGAATCTTTTAAAAGAAGTAATCATTACATCAAACTATTGGCAGAACTCGATTTACTTAAAGATCTAAACACAAAGACAGAAGAGAGCGAACATTCAGCTAAACTTGAAGACAATGACAACAGTTCTATAATATTCGACGATTGCGATAGTCTTAACTCATTAGAAGATATCAGTGTTATATCAGATACCGTCTCAATAAATAGTGAAAGTTCTGTCACTTCCAACTCTACTTCAGGTTATGGTACTTCCAATAATTGTGAGGAATGGGAAGTAAGCGCTGAAATTATTAAAGCGGGAATTATTAGAGAATTCGGTAACGCTTACGCCGCTTATGTTATTAATGTCTCCAAAAGAATAAATAATTCAAATGAAGAGAAATGGATTATTCTCAGGAGATATTCAGACTTTTATTCATTTCATCAGAATTTTGTGGAAAAGTGTGCAAACTTGAAGTTTATAACTTTACCTGGTAAAAGAACTTTTAATAATATGAATAAAGAGTTTGTCGAACAGAGAAAACATTTATTGAATACTTATATAAATCAATTACTTAAGAATTGTAAGAACAGATCCGATCTCAGAGAACAAGTGCTCAATTTTTTCAAACCCGGAAATTATGAAAAAGAAAAGTTTCAATTTTCTAAATCAGTGCAGAACTCGATTTTCAATCCATTGAAATCTTCAGTAATTAATGTGGGAAATGCTGTTAAAAGCAGTTCCGGAAACTTTTTGGATGGTTTGCAACGATTGAGTCGTTTGAGTTCTATTACTTCAAATAATTCGTCACAAACTTTACAGACGTCTAAAAATGATCTGAAAGTGAATTCCCAAAGCGAAAGGCAGTCCTCTTTTTCTTCCCAAAGAGTAAACACAACTCCTATTGAGAGTACAAAAGTTTCTGCAAATTTAGACATTGAAAGTGAAGATAATATTCCGCTAAGAATTATGTTATTATTAATGGATGAAGTGTTTGATCTAAAGAGTAAAAATCTTTGGTTGAGACGAAGGATTGTTACATTTCTTCGGCAAATAATCCAGGCCACTTATGGTGACGCCATCAATAAGAAAATCATTGATTATGTAGAAGAGTTGACGAGTGCCGCTTCCATTTCAGAATTTATTAAAACTTTTAAGTGAGTCAAACATTTTTAGGAATTTATATCTAATATATTATGTAATCCTTTAGAAATTCATTTTGGCCGAGCGGTCATTTGGCTCAACCCCTTCCCATTCGTAATCAAAATACAAAAATGAGGACTCGAGTGGCCGCTAAAATGTTACTTTTAACCAGTCTTTCAGGTGAGAGATCTATAAATTTTAAATTTTATGTCAAACTTTTATATCAATAAATGTTCTACAGATGATCTAAAGCGCGTTATTGGCAACGAAACGACACGGAAGGGATTGATGTGTATCTTCGAGATGTTTCAACACGAAAATCTCAACAGAAGATTCGTTTTAGTCCTTTTCGAAGGAATACTTCAGGAATTGTTTCCCGACAACCATTTCGACCAAATTTTTCAAAAACTACACTCAAAGTCAACTCGAATTCCAGATAAAGAGAAGAAGAATAACAATTGGCCGCCATATCTCTTTAAATTCTTAGGTATCGACAGATCCACAAAATCTCCCGTAAAGTCTCCGATTTATAAACGAAAAAAAACATAATTAGTTATTATTGTTATTATTGTTATTAATACAGTCGAACCTCATTATAATCAATTAATTTTTATAATTAGCTAATATTTGAAGTCATCCCAAACTAATACAATATTTGATCTTATAATCAACTGATGAATTGATTACAATGAGGTTTGTCTGTAATTGACTTTTTTTGCCAAAAGTTGTTTTGTTTAAATTTGAAGTAAAACCTGAATTTCAAAATGGATTGATTGGGATATCAATTACTTCAATATTTAGAGGTTTTGTCGAATCAACTAAAATATAGTACAAAAGGTATTCAAAATCAGAGGTTTACCCAAATTTAGTGGTTTTGAAATTCAGAAGTTTTACTGTTATTAGTATTAAACAGTTTACTAGTCTTCAGATGAAAACTAATCAAAAAATCTGTGAAAATTTAACAATTATTTTATTGTTTGTTATCGTTTGGGACCAAAGTTTTAATTTTTAAATAAAATATTTTAATTACAAAAAAGTAATAAATTTATTATTTGAACACAAAATCGTTTTTTGAATCAAATAATTTATATACAAATAAATGATTCCTTTATTTAAAATAAATCAAATGACAGTTATTTGAGTATTATTTAACTACAAATGGTTTTCAAAAGAAAATTTTTAAGAAAATATGAATCAGTTAACCATTTATTAAAAGTTCAAATTTTGATTAATTGGTCCAATTGTTAGCACATAATTGTCTATAAATTTTTTATTTAATCGATATATTAATATATTTAATTTATATATCAATTAAATATAATTATCATAAGCTTTGTTCGCAATCGGTTTCCAAAATGTGGGCATCAATTCATTAGAATCATTTGCGACCCCAACAACAGCGACGACGTCTGTTGAAACAACAGGGACGGGGTTTATAGAACACCACAACTTTCACAGGTCTGGCACAACATCTCACAGGTCTGTATCCACAACAGGGAACTGTTTGAACGATATCCACACCAATCAATGAAATGCTTAACACCAAAACTAAACATATAATTCTTATCTTCATTTTCAGTATTCGATTATAAAAACTTTTTGTTAACTTCTAAGTAGAGAAAACTTTTTATATGAAAATTATAACAATAGTTGGCTGTCCTCCAAATATTGGAAAAACCAAAATTTTTTTTTTATTGAATGTATTTGATTCTAATATGTCTATAAAAACAATTGAACAAGGTTTATTTTATTATATCGACTTTCAAGATTGATTTTTTTGTCGCACAAATTCTATTGAAAGTTAAAATTTTATTAAAAGTACTAAAAGCTTATTTACTTAAGGATTCGGATTAGAGTCCAAATTCTGTTAATTAATTTTTCGGGAAATTGAAAAAAAAAACAAAATCAGTTTTTAGATATTCCTTCCTTTCGTTAGAATCTGTGGTTAAAAACAAACAAAAAATAATTTCTCACATTTTTCTCATTTCCGCTGAAATAAAACTAAAGGTTTAATCAAATCAGAATCGCTGTTATTCTAAATTTTTATGATTAAAGAATATTAAATGGTTTTGAATGAATGCTTCATAAAAATATATAACTATTTTCGACTAACTTATGAAATCCGCAAAAGGGCTCCAAAGTTGGAATTTTTCTTAAATATCAACAATATATCGATTCCTATTAAATCGAGCGATGATTACAAATATATGATTTTTTTTGACATCTTTTAAAATAAAAATGATAATAATTTTATTTGAAAAAGCTATAAGATGTGCATGCTACTTCAATTGGAATTTGTGAATTGATTATATTTTGAATTTGATTCAAAATTGGTAAAACCTTGGTAAAGTACTTAAAAATATGAGTACTTAATAATAAAATAGTCAACTCATACATCTATTACATCTATATTTTCACTCTTCTTAAGAACTTAAAGAAACTTATTTTTAAAGATTTATCACAAAATTAAAAAGAAATTCAAAGAGTTGTATAGAGTTAACCACAATTTCAAATATTTTATATACAACATACATATATATTCCATAGAATTTCTATACTATAGAATCTATAGAATTTCTGTTACCTCGAGAGGAGTAAAACATAAATAAATAGCTATTTATTGTAATTAATTAAATTTCTTAATTCTATGTTCTTTAAACTTAAAAATATTTAAATCTCGAGTTTATATCATAAAAATAAATTTTTTAAGCAAAATATACTAAAAATATTTGACCCAACATTTAGTTGGCGTTAAATCCAATTTCGCAAAGTTTTCGATTCTAAATATTGAGGGGATTTTATTTAATTCCCCTTTTGATTACTTTTAGACCACTTTTATGCTTAAATTCTGAATTTTCTATTTTAAAAATTTAAATAATTGAAGCAATTATTAAATCAAAATTTCTTTAAGTTTGACGTCAAGTAGTTTCGCAATCAATAAAAATGAAAATCTTTTTTTTTTTAATAAAATCCTAAATCTCAGAAAAGAATGGATTTTCTCATAAGAAGTGGTAATTATTTTATTGTCATTAAAATCAAATTTATTTTAAAATTTTCAATTATTACTAACAAAAGATTAAAAAATCAAACGATTTGTATATAAAGGATATAAAAAATATTGAATTTATTTTGTAATTAACTTTGAAATAACATTTGAGTCAAACTTTGAAAATATTAATATATTTGGAATAAATTTAAGACATAATTGAGTGAAATGTCATCCAATTAACAAATTTGACAAAATATTGCATAAAAGCTCTTCAGATAATTCATAGAATGAATTAAAAGACTAATTAATTATCTATTGAATGGATATTTTATTAATTAAAGATTAGGTGTCACCCAATTAAGGAATTTCATGGCTACTTCATATCCAAAGAAGCAAGCTGCATTTGCTGGAAATGCTCTTAACATTACAGGAGCGGCGCCCTTATAGAGAGCTCTAATACCTTCTTCTTTATACATGACTTTAAAGACATCTCTTATGCCTTTAGGATATGTACCCTCCGGTGCCGTTTGAAGCCGTGATTTTAAAACATCGGGTGGAATAGCGACCATCCAATTGAAAATTCCAGCCATTCCTCCCGCAAAAAGAGTACGTCCGGCACTTAAATCACTTCTGGATCTTCCCTCAGGAGTTAAGACTTCCTGCAACCACTCGTATGTCATAAAATACATACCACTGGCCGGTACGTCACGTAATAGAGTAGCGGCCGTTCCTTTATATATACTCCTGAGTCCTCCCTCTCTATATAATTGCTTCGCACAGTCGACGGGACCCTTATATTTGATTTGAGCGTTAGAGTGGGCCGCCTGTACCTGAAGAAGGCATTTAATGCGTTCACCAGGGGCCATTATTGCTGTGGTGAAGACACCAGAAATCATTCCTGCCTTAAACAGTTGAAACTTTGTCAGCGGATCTTCCGGTGAGTTCTGTTGCATACGTTTTCCAATTCCGAAACCAAGAAAACAAACTGCAAACATAGGGGTCACTCCCGTCAGGGGAGCCGCCATTCCTTTGTAAAGTCCAAGAACTCCTTCTTTGACAATAATTTTTTTGGCGCAATCAATGGTTCCCGAATATAAAGCCTTTTGTCCTTCAAGTGGTTTAGGCATTGTTTGGAGCCGTACTTTAATTGTGTCCAAAGGATGTCCGGCAGTCACTAAACACATACCACCAAAACCTCCGGCAAAGAAATTCTTGAGCGGAGATGTCTTCTGACCCGACATTTTTCGACTTTAATTTTCTTTTTATAAATAAAAATCAATTAATTTATCAAAACTTATGATTCAAAAGATATAAATAATTTATCGATTATCATATCTGGGCTATAATATCATCCAATTATAATAACATATTATTATAACTAAATTCAAT
>JAQFZL010000476.1:0-15575 GCA_034695685.1 Galumna lanceata
TTTTTTTAATATACAAGTTGCTAAATTTTTATCATTTTATAATTGGGTGAAAACAATGAGAAATTGTTTTTAAGTAAAGTTTGATTGAAAATTTTTATATTAAAATTAAATTAAATATTCTAAGACTTAGAATCTGAGTAATCAAATGGCAGTGATATCCAAGGGATGTACAAAAATAAATTTTCGCTGTTCTTTAAAACTTTCTCAAAGGAAAGCCAATTTTAAGTGAAATATTTGTTCTAGGACTATTTTTAAGAACAATACTGAGCATCATGGTTAACTTAACTACAAAATAGCCTTCTTCAACCTATAAATAATAGAATAAAAAAACATAAGAAAATTAACTTGCACATTAATAAGCCATTGAAAACAATACTTACTTCTAAGCATTAGAAATAAATTCTCGTTTTCGAACCTCACCAATTTAAATTTATCAAAAGCTTGTTATATGAATAATTGATTAATGCAATCATATTTAGTTAACGGGTATCCTACTAAGAAATATTTGACTAGGTAAAATCAGAAATTGAAGCTTTAATTTGAACTTATTTATCAGTTATTCTATTAAAGTTCTAAACAAAGCCATTTTTAAAATAATTTCAATTAATATCACTGATTTCATGGTTGAAATATTCAAATTTATTTGTATTTTCAAATTGAAGTTTCAATTTTAATCTTCATTTGAAGCTTCAATTACTTATTTTATCTAGCCAAATATTTCATATCAGGATACCCATTGGCCAAATATATTTACAAAAATCGACTTTTCCTGTAACAAGCTGTTGATAGAGACCAAGATCTTTTGAAAAGGTGAGGTTTTAAAACGAGAATCTACTTCGTAGTTATTCATTGTAAAGAAACGCTATTTGTTTCCCACTTTACATTTCTAACGAAAATATTTCTAGGAACTTTCTTTAATACAACCCTAATTGCAAGTCATTGAATATTATTAATGTTGGATAATTGTTAAATATTCTTACTCTTTAACTGATTAAAATCTAATTTTTTGATTATTAATTCAATTTAGATTTTTCTTGGTCATTTTTAAGCTGATTTTTTAACAATAAAACCTTTACAATTAGTAATTCAAAATAAAACTAAGAATAATTCTAAGCTTATTTTTCTTCGAATTTCCTACTAAAGAGTCATACACAAAATAGTGAGGCAAAAAAATTATGAACAAGAGCAAAATACAAAATAAGAAAAATATTCGTTCAAGAATATTCTCAATTATAATTAGCAATTATAGCTCTAGCTCATCTGAATTAAACTAACCTCAACCTAAATTTAAGATTAACATTAAATATAAACTCTATTAGAAATAGAAACTAATTAAGTTACTCAAATCAATCTGAAAATAAACCAAACCTAACCTAAACTTAAATATAAACTAAAAAATCCATTCAAACCTATTTAAATAAAACTAACTTAACTGAAACTAAAAATAAAAGCTAATTATACTTTTATGAATTTATTTACCAACCTAGAGTGAATTTAAAACTCTCAATTTCAATCTTGCTCTACAAAAAGGATTATACTTTTATCAACTATTTTGTCTTTGAATTATCAAATAATTTTTTTATTTAATATTTTATAAATTATGGGAAATTATAAATTACACTTCACCTTAAAATTAACAAAATTTCACTTCAAATTAAAATATTTATTTAATTTCATACATAATGTCATTCATATGTATATATCAATAGAATAACAAATAGATACAGTTTTTTAATAATTGAAACTTATTTATCAGAAATTATAAATAAAAATAATTTATTATTTAGTTAATATTAATAATTAATTACTAATGTTTTTATAATTAATTAATTCTTTTTTTTCCAATAATTAAAATTTTTTTGTGTTAATCACTTTTTAAGTGCTTAGTTTAAAGCGAGATAAGACCAAGGTATTATCATAATATTTATCTAAACTGTTACTTTAACCTCCAATGATATGATCAAATAAAATCAAAATATGAAGTAATAGTAATAACTGGATTACTCTTAAAATACTTGAACAATGTTCGAACGGTAGCTAATCAAATATACCCAAGGTGTATTAGAAAAAGGATGCTGTTAATATTGTGCTTTTATTATTGATATTTTCTTATTTTTTAATTATTATATTTATTAGAAAAATGTATTCTTATATTTTAAAAAACTATCTATCAACTTATTTGTATTATTTTATAATCATTGAAAATAAGCAGAAGAGCTTGGTCATTATTAGACGAATCTGATAATTCTAATTAATCTCTAAAACAAAAGTAGATTAATTTCACTTTTCGTTTAACAAAAAGAATCTTGATAAATCATAATTATTGAAGTGACATTTATAAAATTTCAATAAAATTTCAATTTATAATAGGCTTATTTGACTACCTTGTTCATTTTAAAAAAGTTTTTTAATAAATTCTTTTTACTTTCAATAAATTAATCTGAAATAAAATATTTTTTGAAAATGTGTTTAAGTTTTATGAGAAATCACAAAAAGATAACTTTAGTGTCGGGATGTATACTAACTATAGCCGGCATTTTATTATTCAGTTTATCCAGCACAATGATCAAGGCTATAGTAAAAGCAAAACTTGTATTATCCCCCGACTCAGTTACGTATGAGTTCTGGAAGAGTGTTCCCATTCCTATATATTATTCAGTGTATTTATTTAATATAACTAATCCTGGTGAAATCATGAAACTAGGAGAACGGCCAAACCTGGAAGAGGTGGGTCCTTTTGTTTATGAAGTGCAACAAGATAAGGAAAATATCACTTTTAACAATGATTCCACAGTCAGTTATATACAGCGAAGAACCTTTAAGTTTTCGCCAGAAAAGTCTGGTAATGTTAGCCTCGATGATAAGATCACTCATTTGAACATGGTCATTATGGCTGCTAATTATCTTAACAAGTACAGTTACGGTGATTCTGTGTTTATGTATTATGCGTTTGAATTGGCTTGTCAACAGACTGAACTCGGGGTCAATTGCGATACATTTCTTCAGCACACTGTCCACGAGCTGATGTTCGAAGGGTACTTCGATAAGATCATGGAAGGTTATATTTAAAAAGTTAATTGTTAAATAAAATAGCTTGATGATTAATATATTTTTATTTAAAATGAATTTTATAAGTATTGTATTTATTATGACCATGTTACATTTACAGAAGTTTCCAATAACGATGGAGGGTTTTTCCCAAAAATGCCATTTAAGAAGTTTGCATATTTTGCCGGAAGGAATGACACCCCCGGGGCTGATAAACATTACAATGTATACACGGGTGAAACGGACATTAATAAACTAGGTTATTTGGCCAATTGGGATGATAAAGACCACCTTGGCTTCTATAAACCTGGAAGTAAATGTGATAGCTTTCAATACAGTTCTGCCGGTGATTTTCGTCCGCCATATTTGTTGAAAGAAAATAATGACCCCATCTATATGTTCATCGGTGATATCGGACGCTCTTTTAGAATGGACTACAAACAAGAGGTTGAGGTAATTATATTTGTGTAATTTATCATGCTCAATTTCATGTTATTAAAAATATCTCATTACTATTAAATTAGAAATAACATTTTATTTCAACAATATGATCTAGGTAAATGGTATAAGTTGTAAGAGATATGTGGCTGACGAACATATGTTCAACTATGACATTGACGAGAACAGATGTTTTTGTAAGTTCAAGCAAGATAATCTTGACGAAGTGTCAACTTGTCCTTTAAATGGTGTGGCTAATGTATCAGCAGGGGCATTGGGAGCACCTATTTATTTAAGTTTTCCCCATTTCTTATACGCTGATGAAGAGTATAAAAAAGGTGTTACCGGACTTAACTCGAGTGAAGACAAGCATAGATTCTTTTTTGATATCGAGCCCACTCTGGCGATACCCATGAGGGCCAACGCAAAAATGCAGATCAATATATTGGTTGAGAAAAACCCTTTGTCTAAACAAATGAAAGACTTTCCATTTGATAGAATAGTCTTTCCTCAGGTATGGATAAGTATCGGTGTTGAGATCGACGACGACATGTCTTCTAAACTTAAATTAGTTCTAAAAGTTATTCCAATTGTATTATATCTTATATCAGGTGTTCTCCTATTGTCTGGACTTATATTAATTTCATTATTTATTTCTTTCAAATATTCAAAAAAGTCTGTTTAGTATAAAAGGTTATATTATTTTAAAGTTATTTCAATTATCATGATATCGTCAATATATCATCATGGTAATTATCTAATCACTATTTTCAATGACACAAAATTGGAATTAACTCATAGTAATATAAAATATTATTGGTTTGAAACAGTTTTTTTTAAATAGATTATCATAAAATTAATAAATACTAAGCCATTTAAGTTATGTAACCTTGCTCATACTGCTAATCATGTTATGTGTTAAATGTTTACTCTTTCAATGATTGACTCGAAAAACACATTTTTAGCATAAAATTATTTTTTTAATTTAAAATTCAATTTCAATGAATAGATTAAACATTGAAATCAAAACACGATTTAATATTTTAAACTGTAATTAATATTTCCATTAAATCAATAATAATATTATTATATATTAACATAAATTTACTGTCCAGTATTTATTTGTATCTAGGTGTTTAAGCAATTCTATAAAATAATTAATCTAATAAAACATTCTTTTTAATCAAGATAAGTCTAATGATCAAATATCATACACATTAAAATAAACTCATAGTCACATGGGCAAATAAAACAATAAATTGTTCATTAAATTTTAATTACCATGCTCATTTAAAGATACTAAGTTGTGTTAATTAAAAAATTACTTTTAACTTATCTCTGACCTAATAATAAAGTTAACTGCACTGATAATGACCTAATTATCATCTATCAACTTTTTTAGGGGAATTTCGCCCAAAGATTCAATGATTAAATTAAAGAGTAGTCATTTAAATCCTGATTATCAATGGAATATGAACTTGACACTTTTAAATTAACAATTTGTTCAATGAAATTCTCTAATCAATCAAAATTTGAATACACTTTTGATGGTGTCATCAATGAAATGATTTTTTAATTTAATTTCATCCATAAAATAAATAAGATAAAGATCCAGGACATATATCTAATAAGTTATGATACCAGTAATCAAAATTGAAAATAAACATGCTAGCACATATAACATAATATTTACTTTATTAAATAATTTAATAAGCTTTGTATACAAATAGAATAATATTAGCTAGGTAAAGTAGCAAAATATTTAAATGTTCCAGATCTAAAATTTATATAATCAAATATATAAATTATGAAATTGGAATAATCTTAATACTAGCCTTGGTTATTTCATAAGTTTACTTCTTTTGTTAGTTTTATAATTAATATAAAAATGTTATCATTTGAGTAATTAATTAATAAATGATATTTTGAGTGAGTTTTGGAGACATAAGTATTGACTGAAACCCGGATTAATTATTGTATAAAAGATGAGTCGAACAGAATTGAGATCACAGTTGTAGTCAGCCTTCAATAGAAGAGAGACAACAATGAAAGTGATTGCGGCAGTCCTTGCGTTATGTCTGGCGTCAGCCAATGCCTACCTTCCCGTTGGGCCCTACATGGGTGACAATGTTCATGGACAGGTCAACCCCAGAGTGGTAGGCGGTGTGAATGCCGAGGTCACTCCTTGGCAGATCTCATTGGTCAGCTCTTCCATCTTTGGTGACAGCCATATATGTGGCGGTTCACTAATTGGTACGCGGACTGTCCTCACCGCTGCTCATTGTTGTGACGGGTAAATTTATCAAGTTCATTCTTATATTTACAACTGAATTTAACTTGATCCAAAATTCTTATATGATATTTATAATATTGTAAATTGATTTAAAATAGATCAAGCACATCCAGCATTAAAGTCAAATATGGTGGCGTCGACCGAACAAAACTTGCCACTACTAATAAAGTGACCAAGATCACGAAACATCCCAACTGGAATACCAATACAATCGACGCCGACTATTGTATCCTGACTCTGGCCGATGTGGTCAACCCCTCTTCTACTGTTAAACTGATCGAAATCGCTGACAGTTCTCCCGCTACTGGAGCTAAGGCACAGCTGACCGGTTGGGGAAAGACGTCGGGCAGTACTAATTCATTGCCCACTCGTTTACAATACGCCGAATTTGATATCCTTTCGGTTAGCGACTGTTCACCCAAATGGAGTGATGTTAACCCAATCACCAAAAATATGATCTGCGCCCAGAATAAGGCAGCGAGTGGTTGCAATGTTAGTTACCTAGCTAATACTTTTAATTATATAAACTAATAATTCTCTCAAAGGGTGACTCTGGAGGACCACTGGTCTCGAACGGTAAATTGGTAGGAGTGGTCTCATGGGGTGCCAATGGATGCCCGGCTGACACAACTGTAAGACCCACAGTATATGCCGACCCGGCAGTAGTCAAGTCATGGATTCAGTCAAACACACAATAGATTTTTGAATAAAATATAAACAAAATTAATATAAGAAATAATATGTTATAAAAGTTCAATAATAAAGTTATTTATTTAAGCATCAGAATTGTGTCTTGTTCATTTATTTCTATAACTATTAGTGTTTTAAACAATTCCATAATAGAACATTGTTTTTATAAACAAGGTAAATTTAATTCTAATGTTAAATGATTTTAATACAATTGTAGGCAATGTATTGAATCTAAGGTTTATGGGATTACGTTTACACAACTAAACTGAAACATATTCTCTTACGGTTCTCACTTAAAATTGTACTTGCTCATAATGTAGGCAGATTTTTTTTCACTCTTAGCACTTTTTGGTCTGACACCTAAGAGTGTATCTCTTTTAAAGATAAAGAATAAAAATTGTTTATTAAAAACTTGTTTTATTTGAATGTGTTGTCAACACATTTGTATTAAATTTAAACAATTTTTTAAAATAAATAAATTTTTTAAAAGTTTGAGTTGACTTTAAAGCTATTGTTTTGTAAATAAATGATTGGTTAGAATTGAGAGGTCAGGGATGAAGTCTTTGAAACAATTTTTCATTAATTGTTAATTCGTTTATTTATGACATTATTTTACAAAAAAAAAATAATTATGAAAACAATTACTCGAATGACATAAAAATAGACTCAAAAACTAATTAAATGATTAAAGAATTTTTTTAAATAAAAACTAATGAAAGAAACTTTAAATTATTTGACAAACAATTGATTGAAAGAAAAATAAAATTCAAAACTCAGGGATTTTGTTGACTATATTTAGGAGTCCAGTGAAGACACTTCGGGTCAATCAGTTTCGGGTTCTTTTTCTTCTTCAGTTTAGTTCTAAAGTCATCGAGGATATCCTTTTTGGTCAACACAAGATGTTTTCCCTTCCAATACTTTAACATTCCCATTGACTGGAGGGTCGACACTATGTCGTAGGCATTGATTCCTGTTTGTTGGGACACATCTGAGAAAAAATTTATAAACTCTAATATAAATTTAAAAAAATATTCACAGAATTCAACCTTTTATGGAGATATCATTTGCCTGATAAGTGCACAGGTATTCGAGTATCACTTGTTTCCAATAACTCCTATAAGATATTAGCCCTAAATCTGATAACGGCTTCTCCGGTGACCCAACTTTTCCTTCAGTTTTGGTCAACAAATAACTGAAGTCAATTAACATTCTTCCGAAGCCTTGCCTCTGATATGGAGGCAGAGATAAAATACACCACACGTTATATGAGAGGAATGACTGCTTTTCCTGAAAACAAATTATTTGCAAAGTTTTATAAGAATCCATTGATTGGGACATACTTTAGAAAAGTAGCCAATAATATGACAGCCTTCAGCGTCCGTCTCAGTCATTATATAGAAAAGGAAGGGCTCGACATCGAAATAAAGAGTCTTGTGGTCTAAGAACAGTTTCGCTAAAAGACATAAATTTTGACAGTAATGGGTGTTCTTATCGCCGTCCACTTCGAAGAAAGATATGTTTCCTTTTCGGTAGATTTCATCCCCTTTTCACACATTAAGAGTAATTAAAATTAAAATTTTTCAAAATCAGTGATCAATAAATACCGGGAGGGTATCGGCGAACACATTTGTGGAGATGTCTTTTGAGAATCAACGGACTATTCATATATTTGAGACAAAACTCGCAAATATAAAGTTTAGGCAAACACTGATACTCTTCGGGATAGGGAGAGCTATAGTGGACGTACATCTCGTAGCGCCCCATCTCTACCAATCTTATACCGGTCCGTTTGACAGCTTGTTCTCCACACAACTGTTCCTGGATAAGTTCTGCAGCTCTAGCCTGTGCTTCGCGAAACATTTCCAAATCAAATATAGGAGTCAGTCCTTTGAGGTCTGGCTCTCGACTATAAAGTAAAATATAAAAGAAAATATATTATAAGGAAGGGATGGAAGGAAGAATACCTGGATGTCTTGTGCTTTTTAATCCTTTCCACAGTTTTAGAGGTCACCTCTTTGTGCATTTCTTTTCGACGGCTTTCGATAAGTGCTAAACACTTTTCCTCTTTGTTGGGCGACTGAACATTTGTTTTAGTCCTGAGCTCTCGTTTAATGCCTTCGTTATTCTTTTCGGCTCTTCTTTCAATACGTTTGAGGAAACGGCTCCGGCAGTCGTCTGGAGTCAAATTATGATATACTGGACAGGTATTCAAAGTAGAGTGAGTATCGAATTTGCCGCTCAGGTGTCCACTAGAGTCACAATCGGGTACTGAACACTTGCCATCTGACGGCTCCTCCCCATCAGAAGTCATATCTTGTCTGCACTCAACATCCGATTCACCAGTTTTTAGTGATTTGGTCCGCATTCTAGCGATATATGAGGCCGACCCCCGACCTAAGCATAAACCCATTATAGAAATTAAAATTTTTTTTAAAAATAAATAATTTTCTAATATTTACGGAAAACTTTAATTATGAAAACATTTGAAACAAATATTAATTTTCATTTAAAAAGTATTGAATTTCAAAAGTTAACATTTCTATCGGTTGTGTTTGAAATTCAATACGAATTTTAATTAAAATAAATTAAAATTCAAGCTTTAATTCACGAGTCGTTACTATCAATAGTGGGGAAAACATCGGGAAAATCCAAAAAAAAAAACTAAATTATTTAATTTAAGAGTTATTTCAGGAAAATCTTAAAATAATCTTTAATTTCAGTTCAAAATATAGTTTTAATTGAATGCATTGAAAGGTCTTTACCCCTCTTTTTTCTTTTCCTCTTCCCGTTTACAGCTTTGGCTGTCTTTCCGACAGTCTCTCCACTGACACCAATGGTTGTGTCCTCATTGTAGTCAATATCTTCATTGTCTTCACTGTTGTCTGACTTTTCTACCGGTGTTTTAGAATCAATATTGTTGTCAACTTTAGACTTGAGTGGAGACTGTTTTGTCATCGAACGGGTCAACCTTTGAGGGGCTGACCTCCGGGAACTTCTCTGATTGATATTATTTTTATCCTCTTTGGGGGTATCGGTCAACACATCATTTTTGTCTTTTATTTCCTCTGCACTCAACTCTTCTTCAGAACTAATGAGAATACTATTTAATTATCAAATATAAGACAACCGGTATATACCTCTCCTCTTCTTCCTCTTCATTATCGCTAATATTTCCCTCATCATCGGTGTCGGCCTCATCTGCACTGGTCTTGGGTTCTATACTATCATCAGTGTCGGCATCACTGGCCTCCTCCTCATCCAAAGTGGGAATTTCCTCGCCGTCGGAGGCCCTACACTTATGGCAAACATAAGGTTTGTCGGGTTGACTGTCCCGAGTCTTATCAAACTTATCAATGCAAAGAGGATGTGCCGATTGGTCACATTGAGTGCATGCAATCATTTTAAGAGTCATTGATTTGGGGCCCGATTTCGATGACTTTTTGCCACAAAACACACAATTCCTGCACTCATGACAACTCCATAGCTGTTGGTCTACCCCTTTATGGCTCAGGAATTTGGGGTCCATTCCAAGACATTTCGGATGGTATTGTATCTCACATAAGGAACAGGTTATGAGTGACTGATTGGCCGAATGACGACCACATTTACGACACTCCCCTAACCTATACTGTTCTTCACTTGAATGGGAAGACCTCAGACGACCTCTGATTGACATTTCAGTTGAAGATTAGTTCACTTTTCAAAATGCAATTAAATAAATGCAGTTTTCATTTCTATAATTATAGTGAAAATTGGATTAATTTTTAGTAATTTTACCCAAACTTTTAAGTGATTTTTTTCGGGTTTAAACAGTTATTAATTAAATAAATAAACAAATAATTATATAAACTAACAAATAAAACAAAGATTTAGTTAAATAAATTAGTCAAGGTGATTTGTTTGGGATGAGCAAGGTTTATATTAATGAGATTATGATTAAATGAGAGTAACTTTCACTTGATTTTAGTGTTTATTTTGAATTTGATTTGACTTATCGTTCATTTTTTGTGTGTCGACGACTTGTGACGTGATTTTACATACGTTCATAAACTACGTTATACTTTATTATATAGTTTTTGACCCCTTTTTAAGAAAAAGTTATTTTTACTCAAGTTATGCTTATTAGTCATTTTAATTCAATAAAACACTTTTAATTAACGTAGATTATTTTAACTTTTAAAATAAAATAATACAAATTACGTCAAAGTTTAAAATTTAAAAGGTTAATATCGCGGTATTTTTAAATTTGAACTTGGTTAATTAATTTTAATGTGCTTTGTTATCAATTTTATATAATTTTTATCAAGTTAATATTAATATATTATTGTGAATTTTGACCTTTAATTATCTTTTTTTTATCTTTGATTTGACATTTTATGTGGATGATAATATTTTTATCAAGTTTATTTAACTTAACATATAACAACATTAATCAATAAAAATTTGTGCGACACTTAATAACTGATAAAATAGTTTATCTTAAAAACTAATACTTTTTTTTATAAATGAGATCATTTGAAATACGGATTAATTAAGAAATAAGCAAGGTGACAACATTTATATGTGTCTTAGTATTAAATTTTATCTTCTACAAATGAAATATCCCAGAATAAAGTTCTGAATTTATCTAGATAACAATATTTTTAAAACTTAGCTATTTAATGAATATTCCAGTGTTCTTGGCCTGATACCTTGGTCATTCTTTAAATATGTTTTTGATTATTAAAAATAAGTATAAAAAGTGATAATAATTTCCTTTTTGTTCTTAAAGTTGATTCGGTTTAACAAAGAAATGGTTTTAAAACAATTATTGGTTTTGTTTGTGGTCTTTTTATATTTTGAGCAAGGGCATGCAGTACTCTGTCCTTGTGAAGATCAAAAACTATGCGACCCTATTGACTATTCTGGAAAAGAGGTAATATTTAGATAACAAAAATAACTTAAAAATTTATTAAAATAAGTTATATTATATAACAAAACATTGAAACAGTTATTACTTTTATTAAAGTATTAATGCATTCCTTTATATAATTATTTATATTTTTGGATAGTTTTTAACAAATACAGATAAACCTCTAGTATGTCAATCGCTAGGGGCTAAAGATTTAGTTGACGTTATAGAGGGGTTTCCATAATAGAGGGACAGAAATCATATAACAATTTGAATCGGTTTCTAGAAATCAGTTGAAGTTATAGAGGGTTTCCATAGTAGAGGGTTGACGTACTAGAGGTTTAACTGTACTAAAAAATACTGTTTTTTCTTTTGTAAAATACCTTAATTTGAAGTATTATATGGTTATAGTCTTTATCTTTTCAATGAATAGGTGTTCGCATTCGTGACAAAAGCCAATCGAAGTGTTTGGGAACTCTTTGATTGGAATAAACTGACAACAGTTGTAATGTTTGGCTTTTATGATCCAGAGCTCATGTGTTTCGCTCATAAAAACAATGTCAGAGTTGTTAATTTGGGTAAGACTTTCCAAACATCATAACCATAGGACAGACTCAACTATTCCTCTTATTTGAGGAAAAGTTTTCATATAATAACTATTATTCGATTTTCATAACAATTTTGAAGACTTTCATTGAGTTCTGATATTTTGTTTTGTTTTATAGGAATTCCTTCGAAACAAATGTTATTAAACGATAACGAAATGAATCAATGGATAGACAACGAACTCGAGTACGTGAAGAACCGGTTTCTCGACGGAATCAATATTGATATTGAATTTGAAATCGATTCCGGCTCTCCATATGTCGACGGATTGTCTAAATTAATGACTAAATTATCGAATAAATTTCATTCAGCCCTTCCTAAATCACAGGTCACTTTTGATGTACCTTGGGCACCATACAATGAAAAGGGTAAGCTTATTAGTGCAATACCAAGATCATATTTGTCAATGTTGTTCAGGGACTGGTGTGGACGGACGTAACTATAACTTCACAGCCTTAGCACAGGCCTCAGATTTCTTGTTTATTATGGCTTACGACGAACAGAGTCAGGTATTCGGCACTGACTGCACAGCCAGAGCTAATTCAGGTCTCTTTGATACTGCTGGTGGTGTCCTCGCTTACATTAAACTGGGAATTGATCCGAACAAGCTTGTACTTGGGTTACCTTGGTACGGATATTTTTACAAATGCATCAAAACGGGTTCCAAAGCAAGTGATGTCTGCTTTATATCTGAAGTACCGTTTCGTGGAGTGAACTGTAGTGACGCCGCCGGCACTCAACTCTCATACCTCGACATTCAAAGCTATATCAATAAGTATAGCTCCTATTATGACGAACACAGTGCCACCAGATATGTCTGGTATAAAGTAAGTGTCAAATTGGTGCATGCTCACTTTTGTCAATTATTATCAATAATCGGTGTCAAATGAAGGGAAACCCATGAAATCCTTTTAAATTCCATAATTTTTACTTCATTATTCTGTGCTTAAGATGTTGTGTATTATTTAATTTATCTAGTTATAAATTGAAACAAGATTGTTATGTTTGGTTAGGACACCGATGGTTTGGTGCGAACCATATGGTATGACGATTCGAGCACCTTGGCACTTAAAGTGGGTATTGCCTCCTACCAGAAACTAAGGGGTTTGGGAATGTGGAACGCAAATATGCTCGACTATTCTGGTAGTGCCAGCAGTAAAGCCATGATTGCCGACATGTGGGGTATTTTCCCAGATTATAAAAAGACCCGGAGATATATTAACAAATATTCATCGAATTAAAAGAAAACTATCCCTCCGTTTATATAAATTTTTGAGAATTGATTTAAAAATTAATTTACCAAGTTCATATTCATGATACATTAAAGTAAAATATTTTTAAAAAGTAACTTGCTCATAAGTTTCTTTTAAAAACACTACTAAATTGTGGTTAAAAGTATTGATTTATTGAAAGTGAAATAAAAGTTTGATTTTATTTTCTTTTAATTCAATAATTCATTAAAACTCTTATCGACGATATTTTCTAAATAATCGACGATTTGTTGTTTGTCGTCGTTATTCCTAATCCTCTCTCCTATTGCTCTCATTCTTTCCCTTAAGTCTGAATCGTTGACCAACTGATCGACTGCTGTCAACAACTCTTCTTCAGTGCAGTGGAAAGGGTTGAGTCTGAGTCCAAGTCCTACTTCTTGTATGCGCTGTGCGTTTTCGAACTGATCGCCAAACAGAGGCATAACAAGCATTGGTTTACCATAAAAGAAGGTCTCCGTCACAGTATTGTTACCGCCATGAGTTATGACCAAATCCACAATCGGTAAGATTGCCGTTTGAGCCAGAAATGTCGTTCCCCACATATTGTCAGCCAAAGCAAATTTATCATGAAGTGGTCCTTTAGATACAATAAACCTGTGCTTAGATTTGGCCAGAGTTGTAGTCAAGCACTTCATTAGTGACAAATGTGAACATCCTATGGATCCCATCGAAAGGAATACTAGTTTTCCAGATCTTTCCCTCAATTTTTCGGGAATTTCAAACTTTTCATCTGTTCTTCGGACAAATCCGTTGACTCTAAACCACTTTTGAGGCAAAGGTTGCACTTCTTTAAAGTCAAGCTCTTTGGGATACATATAAATATTCAAATACTCAGACCTGGGGTGCAATACAGTGGCCGACTTTGAAGGAAGAATAGGCCCACCCATAGATGCGTACCAATTATTTACATTGTTATGTAGATTCTCATATATATGCTCAAAATGTTCTTGGTACTTCTTCCAATCTTTTCTATCTCCTTCTAACGGAAGGCCTGAATTTCAATGAAGATTTAAACTTGTTTAAATTTTTTTTTAAAATTACCACGATAAGTTTACATGTTCATTTTAAAGGTAAAAAATCTGTGATTACCTGACCAAGGTGGTGGCAGTTTGTCGCAATTCCATGCCATTAGAGGAGCGGCAGAATAAAGCCAAACCCATGGAATACCCGAATTGGTAAGAGTGGGGGAACCCACATAAGAATCAATGACGATGAGGTCGGGTCGGACTCTTTCAATGATACATTTGTACTGCACATCCCTGGCTCTCAACCCGTCATACATGAGTTGAAAAGCTTTGACACAAATATATTGATTTACTTCAATTGGAGTCAATTTAAAGAATTCCTGATTATTGTTAATGAAGTCCGCTTTATGGTTGACCTCAGGTTTTATATCTCTGACCCATTCGTGGAGTTCTTCTTCAAATCCAAACTTTTTTAACTGACCCTTGAATGCAATATCGATGGCAAACACAACTTTATGGCCGCGATCTCTTACTACTTCGGCCAAACCATGACATGCATTAATGTGTCCCCAGCCGTCCAGTGGCGCGAACAGCACTTTTAGCTTTTTTCCTGGCATTTCCAGCACTCAGAACATCATTATTTTCATTCTGTTATTTAAAAGTCTTTAATGAAATTAAAAAATATTTCTCATATTTTCCATAATTTATGAGAATTTTCCCTCTTTATTAGTAAACATTTCCATTAGAATAACCAAGGGGATATCTATTGTCATTCTTAAATAATTAAGATTTGAATGAAAAAGAAATTAATTTTGAATGTATTATAACTTTTTCATTTATAATACTCTATCAAAATGAACTTGGACATCAAAAAATTACAAGAATCATAACAAAAATTGAGCTAGGCAACTTGGTTGCTTCTTAATACAGTATAACATATGATGAAGTAATTTCTAGAGAATAAACTTGAAGATAAGTTTATATCTAACCAATTGTTTGATCAAAATATTTAGTTTATCTATTTTAGCAAATAAACGAGGAAGTGATACAACAAGTGCTATGGAAAATGTTATCGAGTGCTACAACCCATCAATCGATCTTATCAGTCAATGAACTGGTTATTAGAGAAAATGATTAAAATTATTAATATTAATTTTATCAGAGATGCTAAAAAGAGGGGATATTTCAAAATACCCCCTTGAGAAGCACGCGTGGACCCCTTCCCCTCTCTCTCCGGCTCGGATTTTAAAATTTTTCAGAAAATTCAACAATTTTTTAACAAATTCAGACAAAATAATGAAGTATAAGGTATTTTGATAAGTAATTATACCATTTTAAGGCTATGAAAGGCTTGCTTTTGAAGGTATTCAACT
>JAQFZL010000477.1:0-15574 GCA_034695685.1 Galumna lanceata
TCTATGAAATCAAAAGTTAAAATTCTTGTTAATTATGACTTCGAAGAACCAGTTTTGAAGCGTTTGATAAACTCGTCTCAAATGGGAATCCATTGAAAAAAAAATTAATGAATAAATAAAATAAATGATTGAAAAATGAAAGAAAAAAAATATATTCGTTATCTCATAAAATACTTAAAGGTTGACATTATTCCTCTTACATGAAATGGTTATCAAATGTTAAACATAAAACATTATCATGTGATCATATGATCAAATGATCAATGACATTTCATCTTCTAAATTATATTAACTTAATTACAATTAGACTCTTATCGATAGATAAATATCAATGAGAAAAGAATTGCGGGAAATATTAATTAGTTTTAGAAGAAATTCCTTAAATTCTTGAATCACTTGAACTTAACACTGATTTGAAGATTTTTCAAACTTTTTTGACAGATCTCTGAGAGAAATACCAGAAATTCAAATGATTTAAAGGATTTGATATCCGTTTTTATAAACTAAATGCTATAAAAATGATTAGTATTTGTTGTTCAACCGTTTGGTTAAGTAATTCAAATGTGCGAACAGTTGACATCTTTGTGCCGATTGTTGTTTTGGGAGTAATTTATGATTGTTTAAAGTGAATGTTCGACAACAGATAATCAATTACAGGAACCGTTTGTTTATAAATCAAAAATTGTTCGCACGTCTCACTCACTCCGACCCAAAATCTTATTTATGTCAAACAGATTCTGAACTAATGTTAATCACTGATCACTTTTGAAGGGTAAGTGCTGTAGACAAGTCAAAGCCCGGACTGTTATTCTAGTGTTAGGCTATCAGTTGACATATTTTGTTAATATTTTGTTAACATTTATTCAGATTTCTGTCAAAATAAGTTTTAATCGATTATTTCAAATATTTTCATAACAAATCAAATGACAAAAATATGTTATTTTTTATTTGTAAACCAAAACCAAAAAATCGATTTTCGCCAAAACTTTTCAATGAAAGAGTTGTCGACAAAAATAGTGAATGTTTTTTGTTTTAACTCTAAATTTCAAAACATTTATCAAAATATTTGTTTTAAGAATAAAAAATATTTTCAACTCAAATGAAAAATATTTGAAGTGAAGAGTCTGTAAAAGAGTCTAAAACACTGCCAGAGATGGCAATGAAAGGGGAGGAATGAAAACCAATGGTAAGCATTGGTAAAGGGATGACAAGCACTGGAAAGCATATCAACTCTAAAGGAGGAGAGAATAGATGAGAATCGATTCATTTAACACTAATATTTCATAAGAGATGTCGCGTAAGAGTCAGGTTGTGAACGATCTGTAATGTTATGGTCTGGCAATACATACATAGAGAGGACGAGTAGTAAAGCAGTTGTATTTCATTTGAGTTGTCGTTCGCATCGCTTGCAGTTCTGGTTGTGTCCAAAGACCAGATGTAGCCAACAGTTGAACACATCTGCAGACAAAACGCCAATCGACAGACGAATGTGTTTACGGCCACAAAACAAGACATCGACGACTCCACTAAACAATAACTCTTTGAATTGACTCTAAAATCCATAAATCTATTAATGGTTTGCAATTGTTTTTCACATTAAAAGCCATTCAATCGTTTGGGACTCAATTCACAAATAATTAGATGAGTGATCGCACAAACATGGCTTCTGTCGCTGTGCCCGAACCGCCCAAACCAGTGGACGGGCCATCTGTAACATTAACCATAAGACTGATAATGCAGGGAAAGGTAAGTCTACCCGACAAACACATTACCAATACTTTACCAACACTTTTACTCAAACATTATTTCTGTTTGTCTGCCGAAAAACGCCTACATTTGAGGCAATCGATTCCACACTTATAATGATATTATATTTTCAAATCTTAAATCACTTTATTTTATTAACAACAATATATTGAGATGACCTCTAATTGCCATAATGACAATAATGACCATAATGACCATGATGATGATTATTATCATAATGATTATCAATGTTAATTGAGTTCAAATAACTAAGACTATCGCCACTCATTTTTGTGGCTCATATTCTTATTCATAGTTTTATTAATTTCTCGATTATTTGCTCTAAAATTGTTTTGTTTTTCAATTAATTATTATTAAATTTTTTTCGGATTTTTATTATTATTCCTAAAATAATTTCCATAATTATAATAATAATAATAATAAAACAAAAGCCATTTTACGGTCCACTAATTATCGCTTTTAATGTTTTAAACATTCATTAAATCTAAAATAAATTGAAATTAATTTTAATTTCGGTCTTTAAATGATAAATAGTTTTTGTTTTGTTTTGATTGTTTGGCTTTTGATTAGAATTGAAATGAATTTTAGTGGCAAACGATTGACTCAAAGAGTGTTTCTGTTGTCAAAAATTATCTTTAAAATCAAAATTGAGATTATTTTTAGTCTTAGATTTAAATTAATTTTATGCCTCAAAACTATTTTGAATTTCAAGTTTGTATCAGATCTTCAACACCGAAGCGATAGATCCGGTGTTGTCTGACCTGACCCTATCGTCGATTAACCCCGATTTCGGTCTATTCTTCTTCCAGAGCTAATGTCGAGGCAATAGTTTTTTGTTCATTCATTTTGAACTCATTATTGATAATTAATTTGTGGTTAATATAGAAAATAGTAATAATGTGTTAATGTATTGTACGTGAAGTCAATTAATTACAGTATTTTATAAATATTTATTACTAAATAATGAATCGTTTGCTAAATGTTTTTTATACTCAAAGCCAACGACAGATACAGAAAAATATTAATTTCTATTTTAAATGATTTATTTGTAAATAAACTCTCATTCAATTAAATATTTAATAAAAGTTCATAATTTGATTGTCTTTCCTTATGTTTGCATTTTATGTATTTCTATGTATTTCTCTATTTTAAAGATTTTGTTTTATTTGTTTTTCATTTCTTGGTTGGCTTTTCGTCTACAGAGATGTACACAAATATGAATTTGATTTTTGTCTTCTAATCTATTGAATTGTTTGATGAAATTCCGATTCTGGCACTCGACTCACTCTTAGAGAGTCTTTGCTCGGAATATCGCATCACTTGTGCTTTATTTGAGAACTGGTTTTAGTGCAGATTCTTCTTTGGTTGGCAGAGGCAAAGGCAAAGGCATTGCTAGATTGCGTGCTGTCTCTGTCTGGCTCACTGAGCAATAAGGCATAGAACTGGCATAGCGAGCACTGCCAGTGCTGAGCCCTCTCCAGTTTTCCTCTCTTTCCTTTACCTTTGCCAGAGAGCTATATATACAAACTCTGGTAGAGTAGTGAATGTCTAAAATTCAATGCACTGTATATATATATATGTGTGTATATATACATATAGACGCAGTATATGAGAAACGTATTCCCTATTATAACAATGTTTTGATCGATTTTCTCTACCTTTACTCAAGTATTGCAGTTTTGAAGCTCTATTCGGAGGTATTTTATACGATATGTTACTCTTAACACTATTTTTTTGCTTATATTTAATAAGAGCTCAAATCCAAAGAAAATGGAATTTCTTATAAAAGTTGGATATTCTCTTGTCCTGAGCACTTGCCTATCATATAATACCACAATTGTAAAGCAGAGGAGTCCAGAAATTACCCATAAAACTATTCTTTCGTAAAAATGTTTAAAAAATCAATAAATTGTGTCAAAACTGGTATTGAATGAAATGAAGATTTTGCTGATTCTTGTGATTCCTATGATTTTGGGCTTAAAGGCAAATATAATTCATTGAATTCATTGTCAGCCAATAAATTATATCTGAGAATTGATAAGTCCTACCAATTGTTAAGTTCTTGCAATCTATTGATACCAAACCATTTCAAAAGACTCTTATCTGTGAAATTCAAAAATATTTAGAATTTTTTTTGAGAGAGTCTTCAATAAAAAATAATAACTCTATTATAATGTGATTATATATTCTTATTTCAGACATAAAATGTTTTGAAAAATATTTCTCTAAAAAAAACTCTAAACCATTATTAGAGGAATTTTTGTGATAGTCTTAGACATAGGAAAAGATGTACACAATATTATAGTTATATTTTTGAGTTAACATTTTAGAGCTGATGGAGTCTCACAACTAATTTTAACCCAAAAGTGGCGACAATATTAGATGCACTCATGTATATCTTTTGCTAACATTTTTGTTTGTGAGAAAAATTTTAATTAAGATAAGACTGAATATTATTTCCAACGCATTATTCTTTAATTCCTTAGACCAGAATATGTATGAACTAATGTTAACTTCTTCTTTGCTGGTTATGTCTCCATTTGAGGCCACAGTTAGTGAATAAATAAACGCCAGTTTTCTAATGGATTAACTAAATTATAGACGAATATAAGTTTTATAAATAAATATTAAATGAATATATCCTTTGAAATAATGAAAATTGTTTTCATTTTCAGATGAGACCCTATTCTCATGGGTTACCAAAAAACACATTAGAGTGATATGTCGTCACCTGAGCTGAACACAACTTTTTAATAAAATATATTGTATTTGCGTTGTCTCAGAGATTAACTCTAAAATTAAAGTCATAAAAATGATTTCGAAAGCATTTAATGGCAAATGTTTTCAAACTAAAACTCATTAATTGTTTTTTGATTTGATTTTTCATTTTTTTTGGCGATTACTAACTCTTATCTCAAATTCATTTTCTAATTCGTGTTTTCGCAAAACCTTTGCAGAGATAACCAAAAACTGTATTGAAGTGAAAATTCCTGACAATTGCTGTTAAAAATTCCGAGTTCTCACAAGTTTTGTGGCGCCATTTTTTTTTTGTTGATACACAAGGAATGACTAATACTGTCGATCAGATGAAGAGATGACCGATATGTGCGACTCATGTCATCCTCTGTTCTTATTGTTGAGTTAAATGGCGCTCAAAATCTAAAAGATTTGGCACTCATATGTATGTTATGCCAGAAATGAGTTGCATTAAAATCTGGTCTAAATTGTGTAATAAATGGAAGTGCATTTCATTTCATTACTTGCCTTTCATTTTAATGTAAAACAGTTGTGCAAAATAGTAGTGATTGCAGTGAAAGATAGTCTTCTCTCACAGCAAATGCCAAAACGTGAGAGGATTTTAGTTTAGTTGAGACCAATATATCCACAGAATGTATGCTTTTTTAATTTCCGTTTTATCAACGATTTTTGTTTTGTATTTTATTTGCAGTTTTAATATTCACTACTTTATAGAGCTTTTAATAACCAATTTTTGCTGAACATTCAGTCCTTCCGATTACTGTACTTTGAGTTTGTGTTGAGCTTTAGTTATGTTGAAATCAATTGAAATTAAAAATAAAATTTATGCTTAACTACTGAAAACTGATTCAAACATTCGGCAAATCAGATGAACTGCTGATAACTGATTGCCAGAAGAAATTTCTGGATTCCTATCGTTTGAGAACTCCTAAGCAATGAGTGTCATAACAACACAATGCAATGCATTCCCAAATTGCAAGAATTCATTTTTATTTGTGCGAAACCGTTTCATATGTTTGTTAAAACTTTATTTTTATGTATTATAAATATGTATTCAAGAATAGAGTCATCTGACAAAAAGCATTTCCCAAATGATGTGTAGCGCTTGTCATTTCCAAATGATATGTCGCAACGCACCGGCCATTTGCCACTACCATTATTTATTAAATGTACATAACTTTATTCACCATTTACTCTGAATTTGTACTGTTTTTACTTTTATTATAAGTTTTCTCTCAGTTTGAACTCTAATTAAAATAGAGAAATACTTTTGACTTTAATTGGGTCTCCAATTATTTGAGTTTTCCATTAAAATCATTGAAATCATTATAATCATTATAATCCGGGCAATTAATAATCACTATATTAAAGGCATCACAATTTATAGAAGACCTTCGATTTGGTTTCCAATTGTGTCATACAATAAAGCAAATGATGCAAATCATAGCTATACTGTATTTGTCTTATATCTCATATTCTCATCTCATTTCTCAGTTTGTCTGCCATTTTCAGAGATGAAACTAATTTTTATTTTTATATAATTTGTTTCTTTTTTCCAAATTTATTCGATATAATAATAGTAACGAATGTTCGCAATGATAGTTATCGAGGCTTTTAAACCATTATTACTATTGTTATCAAATAGATATCATAGATTCGTATGTAATTTATAGAAAAGCTATTCGTCACAAATCAGTTACAGTTATACCTCATTAATGTTTTTCTTCTGAAGTTCACAATTTGAGGCACAGATGGATATCTATGAACCTATATTTGTCTGTCTATTAGTGTCAATACAACACCCAATCAGTATGTATGCACTGATCCGGTCCTCAATCCAATGCTCACTCTTTTGTGTATTCACTTAAACTCTTATTTTGGAGAATAAAGATTCTGTTCTCGACATTCAAAGTAATCAAAAGTAATGATCATATTTGAGCTCTAAATTCGGTCGATATCTATATGTTTACCGACTCATACCGTTTAGTGATTCAACAAAATTATTACATTCAAAGCATTAACGCTTTTTCTCAAACCTAATCACTACTCATTAGTTTCTTATCCACTATTTCTCAACTGATAACTGAATTTTTGTTGAATATTAACTAAAGATACACCGATTATCGATTGAACTTTATTTTGTGGTCTAATAAAGTGATCAGACCGTACGTCAAAATGAAATGTCAACCGAAAACAATTTCATTTTCAGACTTATTTTGGTTTCTATCAAATATTTCTGAGAAAAGATAATATTTTATTATTAAATCGATGTCTTAAAACAAATTCAGGTTATTTTGTGCCGAAAATTGTAAATAAATGTCATATTTTTCCAAAAAATGTCAATAACTTTACATTTTAAGAATCGTTGAGAAAATAGTGTTTAGAACTTATTATCGTTCAAAAGATTTAAAGAATTTCATAGTTTATGTGAAATTCTTACTTATGTTTTACATTGAGTTCATTGAATATAATATTTTATTTGAAATATATTTTCTCGACATTAGTGTATAAACGCTAAAATTAATGCTTATTAAAAGCGCTGACTCTTCAAAATAATCACAACGAGAAGGAGATCCAAATTCTTAATCTGTTCTTTGTTCTAATTTTTGCTAGTTTCATAGTTTACTAGTTTGTTAGTTACTCTTATTTTTAAATAAAATAAGAATTATTTGACACTTTTTCTGTTTAAACTCAATTCCAATGAAAATTCCAACATTTTGAGAGAGAATGCAATAAATGTATTAAATGAAAATTCAGTGAATTCATGACATTAATGACATTTATTTTCTTGTTCTTTGGGTTCAACAGATATTCCTTTTCTACTTTTGATAGATAAGGATATCTATTCTAATTACTAGAGTTTTGAAAGTTTTGTTTCTTTTTTTGATGAGTTTTTGTTGCCTTATCTCAAATTGAAATTCAGTTCATGATATGTGAGAACAAATAAAGTTCTCTTTTGTTGGATTTTAAGCTTTACTTTACGGATAGATATATAAAACAATTTTTTAGTAGAATATGCTTTCATCACAACAAAAGAGTAATAGAATTTTCTCTTTTATTATTCCTAGATTTGAAGCAAAAATGAACATAAATTTCTTGTTTGGGATTACAATATTCCAGACTATAAGTAATGCCGTTTTTCTTGTGATCGTATTTTTGTGTTTAGAAGTAATCAAATCAGATTCAAAGCATACAAATTATGTTTTATTCGTTGAGACTCTTCTGATATCTTTAATCTTCGATCCTATCGTCAGATAAGTCAGAATCTTTATTATCAATGAGTGTATCACAGGATGAAAATCTTGAGACTATTTGAGTGAATCGTAGAATTGAATTAAGAGTCTGAATATACCGTTAAAAATAGCTTAAGAGTCGAGTGAATCCTTCGCTGACTTCCATTATATATCGAATTACATTTTGTTGAAAAGAAACAAATTATTTGTTCAAAAGGTCTTAAACTTGTGATCGCTTTGAAAACTAATTATTGCAAACATTTTATAATTTATAGCAATTTATTAATATATAAAACATTTGAAGAGAAGTCATTAAGAAATTATAAACATTATTAGCCTTCAAACAAGTTTTCCAAACAAATATTACATGAATTTGTGCCGAAACTTATATTAGTTTCTCTATTAATAGAAAATTTATTTTTCCTCATTTTTTGTGATTAGGGATATATGTCTGCGATTCGGACTCTTTGAATTTTAGGGCTGTGCTGTGGCTCTGCTCTCATTTTATCCAAAACCTTAAGCTTTAATTTGGAAACTGAGAAATGAGTGTTGGGCTCAACTCTAGAACTTATTTATTCGACAATCAATTTTCACTGAAAATAAATGAAAACGAGAGAAAGCCATCAAAACTAAACTTTAGATGCAATGCATTTAATTATCAAATATATCCACTTATTATCAGATATTCTGTTCTGTATACACTCATTGAACTCTGGCTAAATTAGCCTCATTTAGTTTTATATATATATTATTGGCTTATATTTCCTCAAATTTATAGTCTTAGATATAAACGGCGAATAAATCTCTCAATCAATTCATTGGAATTTTTTTTCGATAAAATTCTCATTTCCTTTTGAGTTGAACTTCAAAAGAGACGCAATGTTTTAATAAATAGAGTTCACGACTTAAAACGACATTTTTCAGATCTTTCGATATGTTTTGACTTTAGTTTTAAAACTTAAAATATGCCAAAAGTATATTAAACGGCAAATATATTTAACTTATTTCTATTCCCATTTCATGTTTGTTTCCATTTTGACAATAAGTCAGTCTAAGTCAGTCTAAGGTCACTCATTTACTTAATTTTTTATTCCGTTTCGAATAATTAATGTTTTGCTGATTTTTCACTCCTTTTCCACTTCAAACCGCTTTTCCAAACAATATCTTTTGTTTAATTTTTCGTCGGCTTTGCATTTCTTTTGCATTTTCTTTGTTTTTTACACATTTCCTAATCTTTTTAATGATTTGAAAGCATTTCTCCCATTCTTTTGCTAAAAAAATTTTGGTTAAGAAATGATTTGTAGTAATAAAGAGTCTGTGATTGTTCTCTAAAAAAAACAAGACTTCCTTATAATAGAAAAGCAAATAATTATCGAATATTTTAAATATAATTCAAATGTTTTTATCTCTACTTTAATGGTGTGGATCTGATTCATGTCATTTAGTCGTAAAACACATAATAATAAATAGAGTGAATCCACTAATTATTACTCATTGTATTTATCCCTAAAAAACTATACGCCCTTCAATATAAACGAGTATTTATTCAATAGTTTTAATGTTCACAACATTTGATGTGTTTGTGTCGAGTATTTTAATCAATTAAAGCTAAAAGAAGAGCCACATTCTTTGTAACTGTAATCTTGGACTAAATTGATTGATTGCAACAAAAATGGAAACAATGATATGTCTCAACAATTTTGATTAGTTGACCATTTTTTAGCTGAATATACAACCATTGGTTCATCAAATTCTTGAAACTAATTTGATAAAAACAAAGATTTTTGAGACACAGAATAAGAACAGCTCTTTTTTCTTTGTAATCTTCACAAAGAGTTGATATCTTTTTAATTTAAATTACAATTAGTTCTTAAGAATGTTTTATAAAAAGATTTTTCTTTGCATTCAATTGTTTTAAAGTGTTTTTTGTGTTTAAACTAATTTCTAAATTCAAAACTTTTTTTTTGATTCAGTGCTCACACGAAAAGACATTTCCTAGAAAAGTATCGGTAATTGTGTGAAAGCATACATTTTGTAGTAATCATTAGTTTTTACAAGTTTTTTGATTTGATTTCACCATATTTTCATCGATAAGTTTGTGTGAGGAGTGCTGTCATCCCTTACCTCTATTTGTGTCTTTTATTCCTTTTTTAAAGCGAAATGTTTTTATGATTTTGATTTTATTTTATTATAGTATTCGTTCCAAAATTCTCTTCACATTCTTTGAGTCAATGCATTTTAAGTCCATTCCTGAAGGCTTTTTCACATTTGGTTCAGTCGTCACATCCAATCAAATCTATTCAATTGGTTGGCATTTGATGGCATTCGCATTACTATACATTTGAAAACAAATTTTGTCACAATTTCTTACATATAGTTATTCTTTTTTATGATAAGAAGTAATATTTCTTAATATGAATTGCATTAATAATTGCGATGTAAAGTAAAATAGCGTCAAATAGTACTCTTTAAAGCGAACTAAACTTTTTTTCTGATAAAATTAAGGCTTTTTTACTTTAATTCTCAAATATATTTTTTTCCAAATACTTCTTCACTAATACTTCTTCTCCTTTTATATATTTCTATTCGCTTTTCATAATTTCCTTTTATATAACAAATATAAGTTTAGAAATAATTTTCGTGATTTTAATGAACAAAAGACTGGTTTTTTGTAGTTATCGTTGGAAATGTCACTTATGTGTAGACCAGCCCTTCATCTGGTGCTCAATTGAAACATACACTAATTGTATAGTTTAGTAAATAAGAGATAAAAATATTTTGAGATATATTATAGTTTGGCTTTCATTATGTCTTCAATATAATACTTTTGCCTAATCTTTATTCTTAAATGATTTATGTTATTATATAAGTGTTTGCGTTTATACACATCTCATGCCATTCATATCGTACTTATTATTTGGACATTAAATTTATTTCGTTTAACGTTTGCCCAAAAATATCTCAATTTAGTTCCCTTTTATTCTTATTCTCTTCTGTTTTATTGATGTCTTTTCATATTCTGATTCGAATCAAACCATCAATTTTTCAATATTTATTGACTTTATTTCAGATAAATTTTGTTATAAAACATAAATTTTTATTATTTATTCTCCATTCGAGAAGAATATAAATTCTACTCTTCTTATTGTTTTCCTATAAAATTATATTTTCCTTTGCTTTGAATAAATGAAAGCATCGATTTTATTAATGTTTCTTAAATTCAATAAAACACTGAATTTCTCCCTTTTTTTCCAAATCGTTTTAAAGAAAGTACTGTTTTTTGAATGTGACTCACATTCAACTACTGTATAGTTTCAATGTTGAAATACTTGATCTAATGTTTGAGGAAAGTAAAATGTACTTGATTACATTTTATTTGTATTAAACTAAGTTTCTCTCAATTTTAAGTAATAAAGTCAATGATCTTAAGTAGGGAATTGTTTAAGAATTAGTATAAATTCTGGAAATTTCTCAACGCTTTTGAAATAATTTTGTGATGTTTTCCAAACAAATGAAAGTATTGTGTCGTTAAACCAAAAAATCGATTGACTTTAGGAACGGTCGGAAAGAGAATTCGTGATTACATATTCAAATTGAATGTGAGTTGAGTTGAGGCGCTTTCCAATTAATTGTCGGATTTTTAGTTCACTATTCACTACATATTTTTTATGCCTCTATTTATGAGTTCGTAGTCATTGGTTTCTATGGAGAAACGCATTTCTAATGAGATGCGCACTCATTGCGAACTCTTCTGAAAACTTCGGAGAAAATTGAAAAATTCAGAGAATAAAAGGTAAAAATGAAAAATGAAATCTGAAAATCTTATGTGTGGAGAGTGTATGAAGAAAATCAATCTTTTATTTAACAAAATATATGCATATGTTTTTGCTTATATAACATGACTAACAGTTCTGTTCTTTCGATATATTCTAATAAATCCCGAATAAAATGTTTGAATTCATTTAATTTTCTGACATTCATTCCATACATTAACTTAACAAATATTAATAGATTTTTTGCACAAAAAAGAAACTCATGAAACCAAGTCATTGATAAGTACTAAGATTATATTTATGTTCCAAAAATTCTCTCTTTTTTTAATTTTATTTATTAATTACATTTTATGGCAATATTTAAAAAGACTTTAGTTTTTTATTGTCATCTTTTGTAGAGGTGCTCATGTTTTGATGATTTTAGTAAATGTTGTTTTAATCTAAAGGAAGTATCTAGTACATACAGATCTATTGATTTATAATCTAATTTGATTACTCAATCAGTCGGGGGTTCTATGAATTTATTGATAATTCTTGAATTCAATCATATTTTTATCAAATAAATGAGATTTCATTCGAAGCTTCAAAAGAAACTATAATTAGATTAAAATCGATTTCTTTTACGAAGTTATGTCCAAAGTTTTGTCTGCATCTCATTGACCACTACTAATGTTGGATCAATTACTAACTCTTTAGATAAATGACACTTATTTTCAAATAACAGATAATTATATTTAAAATGAATATTTAGGGTTATAAATGAGCTTGCTTCTTATATACACGGGAAGTTATTTTGGATGAGTTGTCTTAAGTCTGCATTTAATAAAACGTTATGTCATTTTCTCAACTCTTGAGATGATATACAAAAAGAAAATTTTTTTGTGACGATTTTTCGCACAAAAATTGTTTTTAATGATCCTTAGAATCAATTAATCACAAAATAAAATGAAATAAAATTTTATATACGATTCAAATGAATAATCGCTAATCTTATTCATTGCGAATCAGTGCTTAGATTTATTACTATTGCTATTAAATACTACATTTCTCTCTCTCTCTCTCTCTCTCTCTCTCTCTCTCTCCCTCTCTCTCTCCCTCCCTCCCTCTCCCCAACAGAAATCATCGATTGATTACTTTTTCACTTTTAAATAATCTTTTGTTTCTTCGAATATTTGTTTAATAATTATTTTGTAGACAATACTTAATTAAAGCGTTTATTGATTTTTGTCTAATAATTAATTTCGTTTTAGTTATACTAAACTAACCCTCTCTGGTACTAATTAAACTTGTTAATTTCAAAATTCTATTCATCCAAAAATATTTATGATATAAGAATATTATCTCTTTTCACTCACATATATAAAGCATTTGATAAACAGATCGATAAGTTTTAAAATTAATCTTTTAAAAGCAAAAATAGAATGACCAAGGTCTCATAGATCTCACACATATCACTGGTCTCTATCTCTAAGCAAAAGTAATTCTCCAAAAAGCTCTCAATAATTCAAAACATCTTCAGCGCAATAAAACTATAATAATAAATGAGCGGCAAATTTGGGTTCAATTGTTTGTGTTGTTGTGAAAATGACTCATAATATGTCTAATATATGTCTAAAAAATGTTTTTATTTGTTCTCACAATCAATGGTCACAATTGAGGTTTTATAGCTTTTTATTGTCTACAATAAAAACATGGAAACTTTGGGCTCCATTTAATGTATCAATTTTCAAATGATTACATTCTTGAGCCAAATATTTCTTCAAAAGCTCTTTAAGATATTTTGTTAGAGAAATCCAACCGAATATAAGATATGTTTGAGAATAGAAAAGCATTTGTTCACTGAATAATTGGATGAAATCACAGAATAAATGTATTGAATATTCTGAGAGCGAATTCTTTTGTATTACAGAATAATAATGAATTGTTTGCTTTGAAATTCTCATTAAATTCTCCGTTAATGTTATCTTCATTTTGAAGGCATTGATTTGAAAACACTGTTCAACAGGTATTCAGTATTTGCAGAAATATTTGTTTTCTAACTCCTCTCATATGAGTCTCAGATCGAGGAATCTCTTTGTAGATGAAATTCTCATTACTTTTATTGCTTTTTGAGTCTAACGCTTCAAAAGACAAAATCAACGCCTATTCTGTCGGTTATCCACTGATCTGGTCTACTATTATCTCATTAAATATGTTTTATATCTTTGCCTATAATTTACTCCAATTTTATTACTCCAAAGATTATAATTAGAGATCAATTGAATAATACATTTCTATGAATGGATTTATGCGTGAGTTATGGCTAACGAGTAGAAAGAAATAAAGAGATGAAAGGAGAGGGAGAGAGAGAGACCATCGGTCGCTATTGCATAGACTCGTAGAGCTTGTGTTCATCACATATTTAATAGTGAGAACTCACGACAAACATAACACAAATGATGACAAACATGAAACTCACAAAAATGAGGCCAAAATGTTGACAATTACTCATACTTTTCTCTCATCGCTTTTTCATAAAAAAATATTAATCGAAACACTTCTTAAAGAATATATAACTAATATTTTGTAGAATTTTTACATTTGAATACTTCAACAAATCTATTGATTCTTTACATTTCAGACTTTAGTTTCCAATTGAACTCTAAGAATGTCTGATCCTATGTTTCCTTATTTGTCGATCTCTTTGTCTGAAAGTCTTACTCTTTTGTCAATGAGAGTAATCAATAACTATTCAATCGATATTATATATATATATTAATGAAGTCTATGCAGCGAATGACAGCCTTTTAATGGCGTTTTTGGTCAAAATATATGGTATGAAAAATAATGTTGATTTAATTCCCAAAAGGATGCGCTCATATGACGTAAATATGTGTATAAATTGTGATGATTGCCTTACTCAGTGTTCCACTAGGTTTCAGGTGGTATTAACGACACCTGCAATGTGTATATCATTTATAACATAATTTTATATAATGTTTGTTAAGCTCTAACTTTAAAGCCTTTTGTAATTCTTGTGGTGTTTTCGATTCATATTATTATTTGTTATGTTATGTAAAGGTTTTATTTCTCTATTATTAATATTAGTCGTCCTCTGAGATCATGGATTTCGTGTTTTGAATTTGCAATTTTCAAAATTCTTTTCAGTCCGGGATATCTCTGTTTGCTCTCTCTCTCCCTCTCCCTTCCTATGCATCCCTCTCTTCCTGATTGTTGTGATGTTTGCCATATCGAGTATTTTTGGAAACTCATATAAATGAGATGAAATTCATCTGAATATACAAAAGAATAATATTTTTAAGATTTAGAGAAATATATAAATGATTTGCAAAATATATTAATAATAGTTTTTTGTAGTTAAATGATATCGAATACATTTGTTTGAGTTGTGAGTTGTTTGAGTCGGTTAGCGCTCACATCGCAAACAAAATTACGAAAATTCAATTGAAATTTTCCTTTCCTTTTATGATTTGGTCTTCAATTTACTTAAGAAGAGAATAAATTATATTTATATAAATTTTGTATCAAAATATCTGTTTGTTTGTCACTCAATGATTCAGTGATTCTGTTTTATGTTTGCAATTCTTTAGCATAACATTCATTTTGAAAACATTATTTGCTTTTCTCTGTAATACTATTTTCAAAGATCTAATCATAAAAGAAGAGTTTCTGTATTTTATTAAAGAATAGTTTATTGATATAATCAAATCAAATAACAATTTCTAAAGAGTAGTTGTATTAGACTTACATTTGTGTCCAATAGTTTTAATTTTATAAAAATGCAAATAATTAGTTTAGAGAACCTGTGCTCTAATTGTCTCAATCGTTGACATTTGAATAGCATTGCGTTTCCAACCGATTCTGATGACAGAAATCGTGTATTAATCGCACTTCAGTTACAGATAAGTCTCAGAGTAGTAGTTATGCAAAACTAAAATTCAATATATCTTTACTATTGGTTTAATGTTAGTAATGGTAATAGTTATGCATTTTCTGGGAATTCATGTTAAATGAAGGCAATTATTATTCAGTTTTTAATCGTCT
>JAQFZL010000478.1:0-15574 GCA_034695685.1 Galumna lanceata
ATTTAACCAGAATTCGATTTAGCCAGATATTTTTCATAGCACCGCCAATTTGGTTAAATCGAGGTTGTACTGTATAACAATAATTGAATGGAATTTGAAAAAAGCGCTCAAAAAAGTTGAGGTTTTGATTGGACTTTGATTTTAGGCATTTTTTGAACTCATTTTGTTTATCAATGCTTTTGAAAAATGACTTCAATTGAATTATTATCAGATGAAGGCTTAAGATCTGACGGTCGCCGACCCAATGAAGTCCGTAAAATTAATTGTAGTTTCGGTGTTTTTGATCAGTCGGACGGTTCCGCTTATCTCGAGTTAGGAAACACTCGAGTTTTAGCAGCAGTTTATGGTCCGCATGAGATCCGAGGCTCCCGATCTAAAGCCCGACACGACAGGGCTCTCATCAATTGTCAGTACTCTATGGCTGCTTTCAGTACATCTGAGCGAAAACGTCGTCCGCGAGGAGACTATCGGTCTCTTGAGATCACATCTAATCTGAAAGAAGTTTTTGATAACTCAATATTGACTGAACTCTACCCTCACTCACAAATTGACATTTTTTTGGAAGTCCTTCAGTCCGACGGAAGTAATTACAGCGCGTGTGTTAATGCGGCCACTCTGGCACTGATTCACGCGGGCATTCCTATCAAAGACGTGGTCTGTGCCTGTTCTGCAACGTTTGTCGGCGACCACTCTTTAGTAGACGTCAATTATTTAGAAGAATCCATTGGTTCGGGACCTGTCCTTACCGTCGCTTTATTGCCGAAATCCAAACAAATTCTTTCAATGGAGTCGAGCGGAAGAATGCATTCATCAACAGTTGAACAAATGATGGATTCGGCCATCGCTGGCTCTCAAGAAATACTTCAAGTGATGAAAGCATCGATTTTAAGTCACGTCAAGGATTTGAATAAATAAAAACTCATTTTTATTACTTTTAATTTATTTTTTGATAAATTGTTTCATTAAAAAACTGGCAAATATTCAGAAACTATTTCTTGGTTTCCTTTTCCTTCTCCTTTTCTCTTTCCTTTTCCTTTTTGGCCGCTTCGGCCTTCTTTTCTTCCTCTTCTTCAAAGGTTTTGATAAGAGCCGTCACTTCCTTTTGAGGCAAAACTCTTATTTTGGTTTTGTTGTTGTCTCTGGTGAGGGTCGCCATTTCCACTTATATAACAAACAATACATAATTTATATATAATTCATATAAAAATACTTACATTTATCTGAAGTTATTTTAGTCGTATCTAAAGTTTTGCTCAAGACTTTGATGGTTAAGGCGAGTGCGTCCGCAATAGTAGTCTCTCCCTCTTTATATTCCTGTTTGAGTATAGAGACGGCGGCGGCGCTATTGTTGCCAATGCAGGTTGCTTTCCACCCGCCGTAGTTACCGCTCGGGTCTGATTGATATAATTGGAAGCCATAATGTTTATCCCAACCCATGTATAGGATTGAGACTCCAAAGGGTCGTTTCCCTCCATATTGAGTGTATGCCTGCTTTATATCACACAACCAACTGACCAGTCGTTCGCAAGGAATGCTTTCCCCGTATTGGAGAAGATATCTCTGAGCTATTTGTCTCAATTCATTGGTCAGAACATTGGCATCGGATGTAATGCCGGCGACACTACAGGCCATATCCCTTCACAAATTCAAATCAATTAAATCAATAAATAATTAAACTTTAAATTTGTGTAAATAATTGTTTGAAACGTCATATAAAAGAAGTAAAAGTTATGTAAAGTTAATAATAAAGGATTGAATACTCGTGTAATTTATAAATTTTCTCCGAATTAAAGATTTCGTCCAAAAGTTTATTAGTATTTCTCTTTTCTGCGGCCAAAACGATGCCATCTTTGGCCAGAATGCCGAGACATGTGCCCGCGTGACCGATAGCCTCCATTGCATACTCCACTTGATATAGTCTTCCTGTATTTAACACTAATTTAATAAAACAATTAAAAAACTGATTTTACCCTCCGGTGAGAAGATTGTGGTTCGCGAGTCATATCTCCGCGCCTTAAAACAAATAATTTAAATCACTTTAATATAAACTTTAATAATCTCACCATTTGTTTGAATTAATTGAATTAATTGACAATAAATATATTCTTAAAAGTTTTTGATTTAAACAATCCGTGAATCAGCACTTCTTCTGTCAGTTATTGCTTTCAAATGCATAACTCATTCATAATAAACGTTGAAATTGATATAAATTTAGTAATAATTATTATTATAATAAAACAATAATTAGTTTTTAAAATATTTTTAATAAAATTTATAGCATATTATTTCTCCAATAAATTAAACAATTCATAAATTGATTGATATTCAAGTAAAGTAATGGTTAACCGTTAAAATTAAAGAGAAATTTAGAGACATATGCGTGAAGACATGATTTATGTTTGAGTCGATTAATTGGTGAACATTAGCGCAACGCAAAGGAGTTGTCGTATAGCGATGTAAACAATACTCTAAAATGTAATCAATTGATTGTACGCTCTATTTATTCGCTGATTTTTTTCAATTTGTTGTAAATTAAACGCCAAACAAATACTTAATCTACAGATCAATCGATTTGATTGAGAGGATTATCAGCGATGAGTGATATATTGCGTTCAGCCTTTAATAACATCAGTTCCAATGTTTGGTCTAATGATAATCACAATAACAGTGATTACATTCATTCGGATAATCCATTTGTTGGTCAAACCATTGAACTCAAAGGAATTAAATTAAGAGTTGAAAGAGTCATCGCTGAAGGTCTGAATCATCTTTTATTTCAATGTTTTTCATTTGTCTTCATTTTAGGCGGTTTTGGATTCGTTTTCAAAGTTAGAGATTTAAAGACGTCTTCAATCTATGCTTTAAAACGTTTGATCGCTTCCGACAACGAAACCAAAACTGAAATTGAAAATGAAATCCAAGTATTGACTCGTCTTCAGCCCCACAACCATATCATGCAATTCATTTCGTGGGGAAAAATCAATCAAAATATTTATCTTCTTTTGAGGTCTCTATTCATCCAAATGTTAGACAATTATCTAATTATTAGTTTTATTTAAAATCAGTGAATATTGTGGTTGTGGTTCACTACAAGACCTGACGCTACCGATTGCCGCTCATCAACAGATCAACCGAATTGCATACCAGACCTGTTTATCCATCGAAAGAATGCATTCTTTAGGTATAATTCATCGCGACTTAAAGATTGAGAATATTCTGTTCGACAACAATGGAATCGTTAAGTTGTGTGACTTCGGCTCTGCGACCACTAATTCTTATATTCCGGACCACAACTGGACTCCTATTCAAAGATCACTTCTTGAGGATGAGGTTTGCATTCGTTTCTATTTATTTATTATATTTAATCTTAAACTCATTCCAAATGTTGTACTAAAAGTAATCATTATTTTTGACCAAATATTCCGAACCAATTCTTTTAAAAGAATTGTCAGAAATGACATAATTCTGGGCTTAAAATAATAAGAATTTGAAATTTAGTTAACAATAAAACCTTTAATCAAAAAGTGATGTTTAATATTAACTGAAAGCTATTATCAACTTTTTTTTCAAATCAATTGTTATTTTATGGAAACTTATCTGAATAAACACTAAACATGAATATCGAAGGATAGATACAAATCAATACAATTACTCAACTTATGAATAATCGAATAAAAAAGAGAAATTTGACTGAAAAGGTTTCTCATCAAATTAGGTACAACTCGTTGTTCACTAATAATTATTACAATTATTGTAAGATATAATCAGAAACTTTTGTTTAAAATTATTCATAAATATTTGTCAATAAATTGTTGGTTCAGTTATTTTATTTGAATATAAGTTATATTATATAACACAAAAGAGTCATTTTATTTTCACTGAAGTTACACATTGTTGTGATAAGTCATAATTGTGATGAAGAAAGTTTCAACTTAACTATTAATATTTACTTGATACTTTTGAAGCTTATAATAGCATTTACTCATAAAATAGAACTTTTGAGTAATAAAGTTGTAGAATATACTTGCACATTTTTATATAATTACTACATTAGTATTTCTTGAAATTCAATTTTTATTTAATATTAAAGTTTTATTTATATATTAAGAGAAGTAAATATCCATAAAATATCATTTGATTATTCATAAGTTGAGGAATAGTTTCCATTTGTATTATTGTTACGGAATTCACAAATGTTTATAAAACTTGAATTTTCAACTCTGTTTCGGTCAAATTCTGAATTTGAAATACAGTAAATACTCTTAAAAGGAAACCTCCCGAATATGAAAAAAATCCCCAAAAGTGAACCTAATTTTAATCCCAAAACCCTTCCCATAGAAGCCTATTATATAAAAATATCCCCAAAAAGAAAAACCTCTGAATTCTCAAAAAGGAAAGTGATTTCTGGTCCCAAAGTTTAAAGATTATATAAAATATTAGGCTTTGCCCCGACCCTCGTAGAGGATAAGGTTAATTGATATTCATTGATTGATTGAATATTTTAAGAGAAAGTTTTATATGAATATTCTTCTACTTTACTAGGTAATGTTTGTTAACTTATATTATAAATGAAAAGTGCAGGGTCAAACCTAAAGTTGCAATGACCTGTTGTAAACCAAACTAATTGAAGTCCATAATTACTTTTATTTTCAAAGTTACCTTGTATGTTTTTACCCTTTCCAAAATAATTACAGATATAGTTATAACTAAATCTCCATTTTATTGAAATTTATGGTTTCTTCTGATTTAAATAAAAGAAAATATATAAAATGTTTTGAAAATTTTCAATTTATGGCATTTATATGACAGATGTGTCGACACACAACTCCTATGTATAGACCGCCTGAAATACTCGACACTTATCTTCATTTAGCCATCAATACAGCGATGGATATTTGGGCGTTTGGATGTCTTCTATATTGCCTTAAATTTGGAAGACATCCTTTTGAAGATTCAGCAAAACTGCGAATAATTAATTGCAATTTTAGCATCCCTTCAACAGCTAATGAATCTGATCTTATCGTACGGATTATAAAGTAATATATTTTTCTTTTATTTCAAAAATTAAATGAATTTTCAGATCTTGTATTAAAGTGGAACCAAATGAAAGAATTACTGCAACTGATATAATAAGTTTACTCGAAGAGAATTTTGTTGATTTGAACTCTCCGTGTGTTAATCCCCGACAGCCGACTCCCACTCAAGCAAATCCACCTCCAATTCAGACAAATACTGTGTCACAAGTTCCCGGTTCAGCTCAGCCTTCATTTAGCTTTTCGGGTTTTACGCGATATATCAAAGACACGTCTTCTAAAGTCATGCAAACCGTTCAGAAGTAATTATTTTTTTTAATAATTTCGATATTTTCTAATTGTATCTGAAATCAGTTCAATAGCTCGTCAAGACTTAGATCTCTCTTTTTTGACGTCTCGTCTTATTGTTATGTCATATCCGGCAGAAGGATTAGAGTCTGCCTACAGAAATCATATCGAAGATGTGAAGGCTTTTCTTGATTCAAAACAATGTCCATATATTGTCGTTAATTTAAGCGGCCGTTCATATGGTTATAATAGATTTGGTACAAACATTAAAGTATTTGAAGGCGGGAACTCTTGGAAAGATGTTAAACGGGCCCCAACTCTAGTTTCCATATCATCCTTATGTCAATTGATTCAGAAATGGATGAGTAGTGATAATAAAAATTTTGCTGTTATTCACTGTATGGTATGTGACTTATGTCTAATCAATTATTTTAAATACAATTAAAACAATATTTGTTTAAACAAAAAGGATGGGAAGACAAATAGTGCTCTTTTAATGTCAGCCCTCTTCGTATGGATTGGATTATTCGATGATATAAATACTGCGCTAAACTTCTTCGCTGTAAAACGAACTCCAATAGAGTTGAGTCGATCACAAACTCGTTATCTGTCTTATGTCTCACAACTTTCAAAACGGAATACGTTTGAATCGCCTAAGAATGAAACGATCGCTTTAATCAAATCCATTTCATTGAAAGGAATTCCATTATTTACTAAAATGAGGTATTTTTAGTAACAGAAGTTTTCAATGAAATTATGTTTTTTATTGGTTTTTATAACAAAGAGACGGCTGCAGACCTTTCGTTGAGATTCTGATGAACGGCGATATTCGTATCGCTTCGACCGCTAATGATTATGAAAAACTACGTCCCTATTCCAGAGTAACTGACAATCGGATTACTTGGAATGATTTGAGCGTTAAGTGCGATCCCAAAGCAGATATTTTGGTTATTATATCTCACGCGCGCTCTACTATTGGATCAAAAATGCTTCAGTCGAAGATGACTGCCATTAGAATCACTTCAGTTCAGTTCAATTTATTCTTCGAACTTAAAGGAAAAGTTGGACAACACGTTCTTAAATATGATATGAATTCATTGGACGATATCGAAGAATTAGATCGTTTTCCACGAGATTTCCAACTTATTATTGAATTGGAATTACAGAATCATTTCTCCAACGGTTCCAAAATTTCTCCCAAAACACAGAATTTCAATGAATTCCAACCGATTTGTGAACCAATTTCTGTGTTCGCAAATGAAAGAGAATTAGATGAGTGCTTACAAATGTTTGTCTCTGAAAAACCAACTTCTAAACCGGTGTCGACCAGACCTCCTGAACGTCCGCCCCCTCCCAACGCATCTGTTCCCAAACCAAAGGCTGAAATAATTGAAAACATATCCGAATCAAAACAAACTTCGGAACCAAAGAAAGATTTTTTCGATACTATTAATTGGGAACAAAATAAAAGCGAAGATAAAATTATAATCGAAGAAAAATCTTCAGACAAACCCAAAATTAATGATTTGCTTCTGAATCTCAGTATCGATGAAACGCAAAATGTTTTGAATAATGAAATTCCGAGTGATTTGTTTGAAACAAATGTTCCACAAATGGATTTATTCGGAGAAATAAACGATTTGAAAGACTCTTCAAATAATGAAAATATTGGAATTAATTCAAATATGAATCTTTTGAATGATTTTAATTTATTCGCTTCAGATTCAGTAACGCCACCAATAAATCCAATGCAATCGATGGCAGCATTTGACTCAAATCCGTTAAATGCAATGAAGTCTAATACAAGTGTTAAATCTCCGACTCTGTCCATCGGACAGCTCAACGGTCCACTCAATGGTCCGAATTTGCAACGAAACACTTCTACTCCAAATCTAACAAATTTGGATCCTTTGGCACAATTGGGATCTTTCATGTCATCGACGGTCACATCGACTTCAAAAACAAATTCAACTTCTATTCCAAGAGTTGCCTCTTATTCTACTTTCCAATCAACGAATCCCTCAAAACCTGATTATAGTCGAAATTATTTCGATGTAAAAACAAATTCAAGCAATACTTCAACCGCTAATAATACCAAAGTTATAGGAAATGAATTTGAAGACCTTTTGGGTGGTTTTAAACCGACACAAAATGACAATTTAAATAAGAGTATCGCACAAATGAGAAGAGAAGAAATGGTATAAATTTTTTTTATTTTCAATTTAATAAACTTTTAAATATTTTTTAGCTCAGAGAAGGAAATGTCGATCCGATCAAATTGAAAGTAATGGAGTGGACGTCCGGAAAGACTCGCAATATAAGAGCACTACTTTGTTCACTTAATGCTATTGTATGGGAGGGTTGTATTTGGCAGCCCATAGGAATGCATCAGTTGGTGGCAACCAATGAAGTTAAAAAGTATTATCGAAAGGCATGTCTAGCCGTACATCCAGACAAAGTGAGACAATCTTTTTAATAATTAGTTTATTATATTATAATTTACTTGTGAACAGTTGGTGGGAACAGAACACGAAGAACTGGCGAAACTCATTTTCATGGAACTGAACGATGCCTGGAATGAATTCGAGAAACAATAGACAATATAATAATAGCTTTCGTTTAAATTCTATTTATTCATTCATTGATTGCATTCTTGAATTCTGAAGAAAATAATGAAAACTCATTCATATTTCGTTGTTTTAATGACTAAATAGTGATTTGAATGTCTTTTGAATGTTTTAACTAATTATCGTTTAATATAAATCAAAATATAATTAAGTGTTATATTTAGGGTCAGTTAATGCCTATAAATTTATTTTTATTAATAAAACATTCCTTTAAATATTAAATTAAATATGAAAATAATATATAAAACTATTTAAAGTTAAAAATAAATTTAGAGTTTAATCAATAGATTAATTGTAATCGAATTCAAAGAAGACTTCAAATTGTTGTTAAATTTGATTCAATTTTCGAATTTATGACAATTAAAACAAATATTCAATTAATCTTTTATACTATTATTCATTTAAATCAACTTTTAATTATCAGTAATACCACAATAATAAGGGATTTTCTGAAGAAGAATAACTGATTATTGGCCTAAAAATTTAATCTGACTTCGACTCAATATTTGAACAAAAGTATAACCACTGATAAAAACCAGAATTTATAAATCAAACTAAATATCTGAGTTCTCTGACATCTGAGATGTCAAATAGAATACATTCCACCCTAGAATCCATACCTTTTGCCATATTAGCTAATATTAATTAATTATAGGAATTGTTTTTAATACGAAATTCTGTTAGAAATCGAGTTTCGAATAATTTGAGGAAATGTGTCTATACTTTTACTCCTCATATGATTATATTCGAGGATTAAAAGAAAAGATTAAAATTTAAAAAATCGTTTCATTTATTAATTAAATTCATTGAATAACGAATGAATTAGTGGTGGAAAAGTCTGAGTCCGGTATGAATTAAAGTGATCTTATGGTCACTACAGGCCTCCATTATTGACTGATCGTTTGTGGAACCGCCCGGACTTGCGATATACTCCACTCCTGACTGCTTAGCCCTATCGATGTTATCTCTGAAGGGAAAGAATGCGTCTGAACTGAGAGCTACGCCATTCATTTGTGCGATCCATTCATTTCTGTCTTCCTTTGGTTTAAAAATTGTTAACATTTTGAAAGTAATGATTGAAAACATACGTCAGACAAAAGTTGGGGCGGATTCTCGAATGCATTTTTCCACGTATTTGAGTCCATTTCTTTTCCGACCGTTCCGTTAACGAAGACATCGATATAATTTGATTGTTCCGCTCGTTTTACTCCTTTCTTAAAAATTGCGGTACCGAGTCTGGGATGTTGTCTAAGCCACCAGTTGTCCGCTTTATCGCCCGCCAAACGCGTGCAATGAATGCGTGATTGCTGTCCGGCGCCGATACCAATTACCTGACCATCTCTTGCATAACAAACTGAATTGGATTGAGTGTATTTCAGAGCAATTGTTGCTACTATTAAGTCTCGAACCGCATCTTTAGTCAACTAATGTTTACATAAAGAGATTTTTGTAAAAAAAAATAGAAGAAGTGATTACCGGTTTAGTAACGGAAACCACATTTTTTCCGGAGAAAAGTTTTTCATCGATAGTCGCGTCGTTTCTCTTCTGTTCTAAAGTCAGTCCAAATAAAGTTCGCGACTCTTTTTCTTGTGGAGTATATTCTGAGTTCATCTGAAAATAATTTGAACATAATTTGAATAATTTGTTGTTTTATTAATAATTAGAAAAATTTTGTAAAAAACAATTGTTTTCTTACCTCAAGAACACAATAAGAGCCTCCCTTTTTCTTCTTAAGTATCTCAAGAGCTGCTGGTTCATACCCGGGTGCTATTATACCATCAGAAACTTCTCTCGATATGATTTTAGCGGTCGTGACATCACATTTGTCTGAAAGTGCAATAAAATCTCCAAATGAAGACATTCTATCGGCACCTCTGGCTCTGGCGTAAGCCGTTGACAATGGAGTCAATTCTTTCTCTAAGTCTTCGACCTGACATAATCTCAATTGTTGTCTATTCAAAGGTATTCCAACTGCAGCTCCGGCGGGGCTCACGTGTTTGAAAGAAGTGGCTGCGGGTAAACCCAGGGCTGCTTTTAGTTCTCTTACGAGTTGGTAAGCATTGAGAGCATCGCATAAATTGATAAAACCGGGCGAACCGTTAACTACAGTCAGAGGTAAGCGTTCGTCAAAAGTATAAATTTGTGCCGGTTTTTGGTGCGGATTCATTCCATAACGGAGTGACAAATGAGACACTCCTGAACTATATTGCGATCGAAAATAATCAGAAATAGCGCTGTCGTAAAGAGCCGTATGATTGAAGGCTTTCACTGCCAATCGTTTACGAGTCGATTCTGAAACAGATCCGGACTTTTCCAACTCTTCGGCAACAATATTATAATCCTTTGGATCGCAAATGACAGTCACTCTGTTATGGTTCTTAGCGGCCGCTCTCAACAGTGTTACGCCTCCGATGTCTATTTGTTCGACCGCTTCAGAGATTTGAACGTTTGGAGCACTTATTGTTTCAACGAATGGATATAAATTACAGACGACGACAGAAATATAGCGAAAATTGTGTTTATCAAGATCATTTTTATCGCTTTCTGTTTTTCGAGCAAGAATCCCCCCGTGAATCGCCGGGTGCAATGTCTTAACTCTTCCGCCTAACATTTCTGGAGCCCCCGTTATATCAGATACATCCCTGACTGGAAGACCGGCATCTCTGATAGCTTTAGAGGTACCTCCACTCGCAACCAACTCCAGTCCGATCGCATTAATTCTTTTGGCGAATGAAAGTAAACCACTTTTGTCCGAAACACTCAAAACAGCTTTTTTTTTAGAGAAAAACAATAATTCGAATTAAAATTGTGTTTTAAATATTATTTTTTTAAGCTTTGATTTAAATTTACTTAAAGTTAAATACAAACATAAGTTTTACAATTAAATGAGGATTTTCTATATATTTTAATAATTATTTATATATATATAAAGAGAACGATAATAATAATAATAATAATTACCAAATTCTCCCAACATTTTGGTAGTGAAATAAAACAAAAAGTGCAACTTTTGGTTCAAAATCAAAGGAATTCAGACGAAGGCTATGCTATTCGAGAAGATCTTAATTTTATATGAAGACTATCAGTCTAACTATGCTTTTACTTGAGTCTGAGCTCAGTTTGATTGGTCTTTCCTGAGGCTTATCTAACCTTGAATTGAAACGAATAAACATTTTCAAGAAATTTAAATTGTTTTTCAAGTTTTTATCAAAAATGTTTGCTTTGAATAATAGTCAATAAAATCATTAGTCAATCGAAATGACTGTTCGGACGTTCAAAAATCAATCGATTGATAAACTAATGATAAACTAATAGTTTATTTGAAATCATATCATCAAATGATAATATTTTCAACTATTTTAAAGCTTATGGAAATTTGCTGGTGGACTGCAAGGACACTACTATTCAATTAGCAACAAATCAGTTCATTTGCTCCGCACAACTGCATTGTGTACTAAAGATTTATAAATATCCAACAAATTCTAAATTAACAAAATATTGAAAATTAAGAATAGTTTGGATGTCAGCAAACATTCTATAATTTATAGAATTATATTAAGATTTATATTAATTTTCCATTTTAGCGATAATTCGATCGCTTCTCCTAATTGTCATAAAAGAGCTCTAAAACTGATTACAAGTTGTAATTCACAATATTCTCAACATTTGGTCAAAAGGCTTCAATTGAGTGTTCGGGAGAATCAGTACATTCAGTATCCGAATGAAAAGTCACGTCTTGGGACTCTTCCATTGGGTTATCGACGTCTATGGAATCGCTCTGAACGGCAACACTAATCAACACTTTATGATTTGACAAATTGTTTTCTGTTCTTGAATTTAATAGAGAATTAGTTTCATTGTTGTCAACATTGGTCTGTAATTTCTGGTCTTTTTGTTGTCTTTGCTTATCATTCATTTCCTGTTCTTTAAGCGCCACCTGTTTTAGTATTGAGGCCACAGTTGGCGGATGTGACCGATTAGTTCTATTATATTCTTTACGCCTTCGACTTCTGGAGGGTTTTCCTGTTTCTGAAACACAAGTTCTTTGAGGCAAAGAATTGGTGAGACTAATAGTATTAGAAAAAGCGTTTGGCAAAGCTGTCAGTCCGGCAGCGGTGGCGATATGTGGAAAGACTGCTGTTTGTGGAGCCATAGCGTGATTTATGACGACTGGGTGTTCATGAGATGACATCAATTGAGGTATGATTAGAGTAGTGGCCGGAACTGACACTTCTTGTGCTGGGCTTTGTTGGAGAACAGTTACTGTATTTGCAGTTATTTGAGTCAATGGCACAGAATTTATAAATTGAAGAACTTGTGGGGCACCGGAATTATTGGTTGAACTGATAATCTGCGGTGAAATTCCAACGGCAGGGATTACATCAGTCGCTGAAGTAGTGACTGTCGTCACATTAGGAACCGAAAGCGGAGGCATCGGAGGATTGGCCGGAAGTATAGATATATTATTTTGAGAGCAGTGACCACTTTCTTGAGATGTTTGCAGACTTGAATGATATGTCGGATTCAGAGTAATTGTGTTCGTCGATAACGGATTTGTGCTGAAAGAAATGGCACCGGAGTTGCCGTTTGTTACCGGCAGAGGAATATAAGACGGTATCGTCGATAGACTTGAATTACAGACATTTTCTGAAGAATGGAAGGCAGGGCTGTAGTGATTATATGGATCAGAACTGAATGCCTGAGTATGTGATGATTGGATTAAATTCATGTTTGGATTTTCGTAAGAAATCATTTGCCCGAAATTAGATCCGTTTTGTGGCGTCAAATATATCGATGTCTTGTTATCATTTGATTGGACAGAGATTTGCGTTGAATCGCAAGAAGAGAATGAATAGACACCACTGTTTCCGTTTTGGTCATAAAGACAAAATGAATTTGTCATTTCCCTGAGAGGATTGCCTCCAATTGGCACTGAATACTGACGACTCTCACAATTAGATGTCTGTATATATGGTTGACTTCCGAAAATAGTCTGTCTTTCGGATGGATTTTGTGAACGAATATTTTGTCCCAAAATATTCGGAGCGTTATATGAAAAATGATTTAAAAGCGTTTGATTTAATGATTGTTCAGATTTGTTGAGACTATCATTCGGTTGAGTCATTGAAACCAATTCTTCGACAGATTTTATTCCATTAGTTTTGTCTAAATTTGAAACATTGAAACAATCAATAGTTTGTGCGCAACGGTTGCCATCATTTATGAATTGTTTTGGATTTTCGTTTAAATTGAAATCATTTAATTGTTTTTCTGTTTCTATTCTCTGTTTGTGGACAAGTCGTGACTGATTTTGTTGTTCAGCGATTAGTTGTTGTGTTTGAAGAGAGTGTTGTCTATAAGTGGCCAAAGCGATGATCTTTCGTTTATGATTACATAATTCGTTTTGATTACTATTCTTCGACATTTCGATGTCGTATGGCTTCGAACCAATGGAAGCGTCAAAACTAAATGTCTTTTGGATATGAAGGGGACACTCGAGGCCACACTTACACGTGCCTTCACTCGACAGATATTTAGACAATTCCTCGACTGAACGAAGACATGAATTGGTTGGACTGTAATAAACGATTCGACGGTCGATAAGCTCTCGTTTCCAACCGAATGGTATTTGAATGAATCGAGGATTTTGTCCCACAAATGACACACATTTGGATGACATCGAAGAGGGATTACTTCGGATGGTCTCAACTGAGGAATTGATTTCATTTTTACCATAACTGCTGACATCAATACCGATATCCGAACAGTTGAGAGTCGAAAGGGTCTGAAGAGCCGGAAGTGTTGTAAATGTTATTTCATTTCCATAATTGCGATAATTATTACAATTTGTTATTATATTAATATTAGGTCTGATGTCAGGGTTTGGGCCGTTTGTAGCGGTCGTAGCACTCGATTGGACGCAAGCGCTCATAATTTAGACCACATTTTCTTCCAAACAATCAAACCATTAATCAAATCAATTCATTGATTGGTTTGAAAACTCCGAAGAATCCAATTATTGATTAAAATTAAAACCAAAACAAAAATTCAATCAATTCTTCAAATTATTGTTTATTATTATTATGTCTTCAAAGACAACAAAAATTCACTCATTTTTAAGTTTAATTTCATTTTTAATTAAAATTTAATTTAATTTCAAATTAAAAATATTTGTATTGCGTTTCAGCAAAAGATAATAATAATAATATGTATTACATAATAGCGTCAGTTATATATATTGAGGGCATTCTCTCCACTGTTTTGTTATACGAAAGACAGGGATTAGTGTTTAGTTGTGTTTCGTTTTAGTGTTGTTTAGCGCGAATCCAATCATAAACTTTCGTAAAGCTTTCAATTCATACAACTGTTACCCCGTTTTCACATAATATTTGATTTACATATTTATAAATCACTCCATAAAACTTTACTCATAACGATATTTATGAACACACTATCGACTATCGAACATAATTTACAGTTTAGTCTGAATTTAACTCTAATACTTTTCTCTCATTAATTTGCTTTTCGTTTTATATTTTATTTATAATTTTTATTTAAAATTTGTTTTTCAATTTTATTTATAAGTAATTAATTTTAGTTTTATTAAAATATAATTCAATTTAATTTTGAATTGTTTTATGAGTTTAAGTGTTTTAATATCGATATCGAAGTTTCACTGAATACGTGTCGATACAAACACGACAACAGCAGTCATTCAAACACTAACTCTAATTCCATTCAAATATAATTTCATTTGATTTAAGTTTTAATTAAATAAAATAAAGTTTGAGGTATGGATCAGGTCATGTCATTTGTAGAGCCCGGGCGACAGTTCGCCAAAGACTCCATTCGTTTGGTTAAGAGATGTACAAAACCCGACAGAAAAGGTATGAATTGTTAGTCTCTGAACCGGATTTTAATTTACATTTGATGGCAGAGTTCCAGAAGATAGCGATGGCCACTGCTATCGGTTTCGCTATTATGGGTTTTATTGGATTCTTCGTTAAACTGATTCATATCCCAATAAACAACATTATTGTGTAGGCATTCATTTCCATTGATTTACAGCTAATTATTAATACATTAATTAATTGACTTTTGTTTTGTTTCAGCGGTTCTTAAAAGCACTCAATTAATGGATATTCTTTTATTTTAAATAAAATGTTATTTTGAAGACTTTTGTTGTCGTTTTTAAAGCGATTAACTAATAATCGTTTAATTAATTGATTTAATATTTAACTAAAGAATAAAATCAATTAAATCATTTGATATTAAATTGAAATTCATTTTTAGAATAAAAGCCTTCAATGGTTTTGAACTAAATATATGTAGTTTTGACTAAATTGTTGATATAATTAACTTAAATCAATATACAGTTCAAACAAAAAAAAGTTGGAATTTAACGTTAGTTTAGAGTTAATTCAATCGATTAAAATATAATTGAATTCTATGAAAGTATATTAAACAATGACCTCTAATTTTTTATTTAATACAGTAAAAAGCAAATAAATGTCATCGATGCTCAAATGATAGACCTCGCTGCTCAAATAAATGTCAACGTATCTATAATAAATGTCCCTCTGCTCGTATTAATGTCATCGATGATCAAATAAATGTCTCACTTTT
>JAQFZL010000479.1:0-15559 GCA_034695685.1 Galumna lanceata
ATGCTTTTTTGGATTTTTAAAATTTTTGGTTCCATACAAATGAGCGGCATGACAGATGTGCATAGATCGGATTCCTCCCTATCCTGACGAATTACATTTTTTACAGACCTTTCAACAAATAATATTATATATATCATTAACAATTTCATTTTTGATTTTCGTTGAAATTACAGTTTAAAAAATAAATTTCAAATTTTTTTGTATTTATTTTTAATTTTATAAATGCTTTTGATTTCAAAATAAGAATAAAAAACTTTTCTTAATATAGAAAAAATACAGAAACTCATAAACATTTGAGATAAATTATTATTTTAATTTAATTGACTTATTCACACAAGTTTAAAAAGCATAAGACATTTATGCATTTAATAATTTCAAATAAATAATATATTGAATTGAAATAATTTTCATTCAAATATTTTAATCATATTCATTAAATGATTGATAACAAAAGACCTAAGTTTCAGGCTTTAAGAAGTTTTGTCTATTTTTTGATCTAAGTATTTCGATTTATCCTCCTTTTATTTTAACTTTTACAATAGAATTCAATTTGTCTAACTTTTTTGATAATTCAACATTGCAATTGTTAAAATTTAGATTTTAATTTTTTAAATTTGACTATCTAAATGAAATTTTTCTTTACTTGTGCCTCGAAACTTTTTTTCTTATTTTTACTGAAGTACTGAACACTTTATGAATATGATTTTATTTGAAGTATAAGTAATTAATTGAGTTTTTTGGTTTGCTTTCAATAAATAATATTGAAAACTGTTAAAAAAAAACTATTATACATATTTTCATCAAACCAATCACATTATTTTTTAAAAAAATTTCCCTATAAACTTTAAATTAAATGATATTCTTTACAATTAATTTTCAGAAAAAAAAGTCAGTTTTGAAATAAATTCTTTATGATTGTGTGTACTAAATTCATTAACTACCTTTCTTAAAATGAAAAAAAAACAGAAACTCTTAAACTTTTGAGATATCTATTATTTTAATTCCATTGACTTTATCACATTAGTTGAAAAAGTATAAGTTAAAGCATTTGATAATTTCATATAAATAATATATTCAAACAAAATAATTATCATGCAAATATTTTGAATATATCTTTTGAATGAGTGTTGACGAAAGGCCTAAGTTTCAGGTTTGAGAAAGTTTGTCAAATTCTCGGTCGCAAGAAGTATTTTGATTTATCCCCACTTTTTTTAAACCTAGTATTTTATCATTTTGATGAACCTATATATTAGAATTCAATTTCTCAAATTATCTTAATTATTAAAAATTTAGTTTTTTGAAGCTAAGATTTGAGTTTTTCCAATTTTAAATATCTAAATAAAATAATGATTTAATGATGATATCATTAATGTCCTGGAATCATTCAATTCCAAGAGTAATTAAGATTTTCAAATGGTTGAGTAAAAAGATCATTAACATTTGGCATAGAACTTATTTTTCTCTTGTTTCTTGAAACTTGTCTTCTTATTTTTCTAAAGTACTGAACACTTTATGAATATAATTTTATTTGAAGTATAAGTAATTGAATGAGTTTTCAGGTAAACTATAAATAATCAATTTTAATAACTTTGAAAAATTCTGGAAAGGGTCTTTAAAGGGTCTGGAAAATGTCTGGAAAAACCCTAGGGTTTCGGGCAGGGTTGGGTTGTATAAATTTAAGTAAGGGTTGGGCAAGGGTTTGGTTTTGATAATTGTCTAAGGGTTGGGGCCGGGCAGTGTTTTGGTAAAAACGCTATGGGTTGGGTTAAGGGTTTGGTTTTTCTCAAAAAGTGGAACCTTTTCAACCCTTATTTATTCTGAAATAAATATCAAAATTCTGTAATTTATTCGTTAATTTGAATATAACGTCATATATGAGTGAAGTATGAAAACTATTATCGATTGATTACATTATTATATCAATAATTTGTATATCATTGATATCAAAGCACATGTCATTTAATTTTATAAAAGTTATCAAAAATAGAGATAAATAGTGAAAATTTTGCACAAAATAAAAGACAAAAGACTTCTGGAACACATGAAATACTACGGAAATACAAAAATATTTAGATTCAACTATTAATAATTCACTAAATATATCAATACTTAATTATTGGGAAGAAAACAAGTTATTATACCCTCGACTTTATATTCTTTCAAAAGAGTTGTCTTCAATTCCCGCAACAAATTTGTCATCTGAAAGGAATTTCAATTACGCAGGACTCACATTGACTGACCGCAGGTCAAGATTGGATCCTCAAAATGTTAACAAATTATTCACTCAAATTCTGATTTGTATTAAAGAAATAAATACTTCTAAAACTAATTAATTTCTTTTAATTAATTTACTTATAACTGAATGTATTGATATATTTTTAATGGTTTAAACTTTAAAGGGTTCCACATTTCAAGGGTTAAGGGTTTTGGAAAGGGTAAGGGTCGGGGTAAGGGTTGTTTATGATTATTGTCTAAGGGTTCGGGCCGGGCAGGGTTTTGGAAAAAACGCTAAGGGTCGGGTTAAGGGTTGTTTATGATAATTGTCTAAGGGTTCGGGCCGGGCAGGGTTTTAGAAAAAACGCTAAGGGTCGGGTTAAGGGTTGTTTTTAATAATTGCCTAAGGGTTCGGGCCGGGCAGGGTCTGGAAAAATTACAAAAGTGTCACCTCTACTTATGACCATGGACATTTAATATATACTCAATTTGAATGAGAAAATTCATAGCAATAAAGAGAAATGAATCATTGGTTCAATTCATTTGTATTATAAAACTTTCCATTTCATTTGTTTATAGTTTAAATGTCCATGGTCATAAGCAGCTTAATTTTATCATAAATATTTACAAGATAAGACCTTTGAAATGATACCAAGACCAATTTTCTAATTTTATAATTATATAATTTCATATTCTAATTTTATAAAATTAAAAGGGGTATATGCCGTTGTTATTCTATGTGTATTACGTGACTCATTTGAAAGGGATATTTCTTTTATTGTAAAATACATTTTCAAAGAATGAATGAAAACTTATTATTTGTTTGAAAATAAAAATCAAAAACTATTTATTGACAGATGTTTTCTCCAGAAGTCTTCGCACGAACTTTTGTAAGCGTTTTCTACAATCTTATAGTCTTTCGGATTGAGAGCCATATATCGAAGTGAAGGGTTTGTTAAGTTCTTATCAATAGCTTCGGGCCATTCGATACCATTTACTTTTGGAGGTTTTCTGCACAGAATACAAATACAAATAAATCTCAGAATAAATTAAAGAATAGATACCCAGTCTTTGCAAATGTAGTCCAGATGTCAATGAATGTGGCGCTCAATTGTTTTTCTTCGTCGGTATAATGGTTTGGATTCTTAAGAGGCTGTCCAAACACATATTTCAGTTCATCGCTATGTTGGACACCTGTCCACCCACTTCTTGTGCTATAAGTCAAGGTATAGGCAAAAACCTTTTTATTATTAAGAGAAATGGATGAACCAAATGCGACAGTAGGACAGGTTAGGTGGTAATCACCAAAAGCATCGGCGATGGCGTGTTTTAGTGCCAATCCGTCGCTATCTGTCAATCCTTTTGTATAAAATTTTGCCACTTCTTCAGCAAAGGGTACTTTTAGAGCCATGAATATCAGTTGAATTAATAGTTTTGCTTTCGATAAACTCATTGAATTGTTAGGACTGTTAGGCTTTAAATCAATTATACTGAGATCTGAAGATACAAAGCCTGATCCCTCGTCTTTGCAGGTACCCATTAGTAATTCAATGTCTTTACTAAAAATTTAAATCATTAATGAAGGCCTCAATCCTTTAAAAATTAAAAATTACTCAAATTTTCCTTTTTTCAAAACAATTGAGGGATCGGTTGGAAGTAAATCGTCGCCAAATACGGGGGCGAAGAAAACGGCGTTATATTTCATTTTTTGGTCGAATTTGTCGATTAATTTAGAGTCAACTTTTCTGAGGCATAATATGTCGACTTTTTCGGTGATATTATTAAAACAATTGAAATATTTGGCCATTTCTTTAGTTTTAAGAAGAGCTGATTCTTTAGACTGACTTCCAAAGTAAGAGTTAACGGATCCGCTCTCCATAATAGCTCTTTGAAATAAATTATGATTTTTCATCAAAATAAGAGCGGACACAGACATACTGCCAGCGCTCTGACCAAATATAGTCACAGATTTGGGATTACCTCCAAAAAAGGCAATATTTTTCTGAACAAATTGTAAACCCATTAGAAAATCAGTTAAGGCCTGATTTCCCGGCGCCTCAACACTACCGTCATATAGGAAACCAAATGATGAGAGTCTGTAATTGACTTCAACTACAATAACATCACCCAAAAGGGATAGATATGTGCTGTCAAAATCAGAAATGGTTCCGGTAAGAAATCCCCCGCCATATATCCAAAACATAACACTTTTATTCAATTGTTTTGTCTCTTCATTGAAATGATTGTATGGAACGTATATATTAAGGAAAAGACAGTCTTCGCTGACATCATTCCGATCGGTTTGCATACATGAGGAACGGGCTATCATTTGAAAAATACAGTTTTGACTCGATTTGACAAAAAAAAACTAATTTAAGCAAATGTCAAATAAAAATGATTTCTACTGGACTTTTGATATTTGATATAAAAAGAGTCGAATTAAACAAAAGGGTTACTAAAAGATTAAATTACTATTAAATCATATCAGACTATAGAACAGAGACTTATAGAATTGAATGTAACATACGTTGAGTGGCATTTAAAATGCCTTTCCATTTGTCAATAGGTTTAGCCCTTTTAAATCTCAAGTCACCGATCGGTGGCTTTGCGTAAGGAATTCCTTGAAATATTGAAACGCTTTTATTCTTTTCTTTTATAAATAATTCATTTCCTCTGATTTGACCTAAACTTGTGTTTACTATAACAGAGTTGACACAAATAAAAGCGATAAAATGACAAAAAACAAACAAAATATAATATCGATTCATTGTTTCCTTCAACTGATGAGTTGGGATCTAATCTGAATGCTTTATATTTGGTTTGAGACAAGTTAATCGACTGACAAAATGTCCACGAATTCAGACGTTTATTATTATCAATGAAAATAAAACCCGACTTAAGTCTATAATAAATATTAAACTAAAAAACGAGAAAATTTTTATTGATTTTATCGATTCTTCGGTTATAATGTGATGTTTGAGTTGTTTTAACTAATCCTTTAATCAATTATTAAAATCGGAATTTAAATTACGAAATATTTAAAGTTTGTACTCATTTTGAGTGCAATAATCATCAGAAATAGTTCTTTATTTGATTTATCTGTTGTTTACTCGCATTGAATTGTCGTTAGGTTTGGTTTAAAGACAGACAAAAGTTAAGAACCGAAAATTTCTTAATACAGTTCAACCTTCGAATGTGTGAACCCTTTGAATAGTGAAAACCTCTCATTAATAAACTATCAAATAGATTCAGAGAAATCCTTTTCCCATTTAAAACTCATGTAAACTTAACCTCCCAATAGTTAAATCCTCTGATTAGTGAACGAAACTTCCCGTCCCGAGGCGTTCACAATAGAGAGGTTTAACTGTATTTCAAATCAAATGCCATTCAATTAATTTTCAGTGCACTTCATCTCAAATTTAGTGCCTTTCGTTCTGAACTGTTATTCTATGACTTGTGATCTATGACTGAAACCAATGAAATGAACAAAAATTCCGATTAAATTAATTCTTTCACTTTTTATCAAAAATATTTATAGCGATTCTCTTAAGCCTTAAATATTTGATTTTTTTTAGATATTAATAATTGTTTTAATTTATGTTTGTTTTAAAAAAATTAATAATAAATGTTAACAAATATAACATTCAAAGCAAATAAAAATAAAAATTTACACCCATTTTGATAAAAGTTTATTTATAGGTTTATAAATCTATGAACATATCTTTAAAATTAATATAAGATTTAGTTATTAATTCATTTATTACTCTTAATTATTACTGAAAATATTCCGAATTTTAATTAAATTGAGAGTAAATTTATTATTCTTTATTAAAGAAATTTAATTAATTATTTAAAATAATGTTTGTCAAATTGATCATGGTGTATCAAATATGTATGTGCAAATGTGCATGACAAAATTGCATTAATATTAAATAATAGTAAGAATTAATTATTTAAATAAAAATAAGAAGTTTTGCTGTAAATTATGTTTTATTTGATTAATGGGTGGAAACCTATTGAGGATTTGAGACAGAATTTGAAGCAATGATTTTGTGAGTAATTAACCGTTCAATCGATAGCTTTAAGCATTTGTTTGGGAATCATATAAGAAAAGCAAAGACTTGTTATGTTTTTGATCATTGAATGCAACAAAATTGTGAGCAAATCTGCGGAAACTTTTTGTTGAACTCCTCTTCCATTCGTTTGAGTCGAATGTTTTGTTCCGTTAAGTCTTTGACTTGTCTTTGAAGTAAACCAATTGTATTACTCTTTTGTTGCAATTCATCCCTCATTTCATTTAATTGAAGACCACATTCACAGTTCATACTTTGATTATCAAACACTAGTGGCAGTGAATCCGCTTTTTTCACTCCAATAAAAGTATTGTTATCTTCAATCTCTCGACGTATCCATTCGGGCATCTGTTTTAAGTCAAACATTAAAGGCTTAGTTATTCTCATTGTTTTAATCATTCAATTTATATATTCTCTCAAAAAAATATTTTAACTAAAATATTACGTTTTCACTAAAATTCTTCGAGTCATTAGAAAATTGGGATGAATTCAATATTAAACTCTTTTCAGAAACAGAGGTTGTATTCAATATTTGCTCATTTGTTTGACTATTTTCTCCACTTAATGGAAGAGTTGTGTCAATCACTATATAAATGCTGTCGTCTATAAAAAGAAATTATATTAATTTCAATTGAGTTTCATTTGGTAAACGACCGGAGAAGACATAGAGGTTGGACAGCACTACAATATCCCTGTTGTGAAGGTGTGCCGGCGATGCATACAATGATATAATAGGCTGGGCTTTTAGAATAACTGCTTTGTTGGCTGCACTCAAAAGTGAGAGATCAGTCAAGTTGTCGATAATAATCTGTGGATCACGTATTTGTACGATGGGATGGTCGGGACCCACACTTTCAATCACATTCATAAGTGATTGATTACATTCTCCTGTTTTTGTTATTCAAAACTAGAATTTAATTCAAGCGTTAAATTAATAAAACGATATTTAAAAAACTTTGACTAAAAAATGATTTTCTGATAGAAATTGTTATGAAAGCAAATAATTATAGAATAATGACTAGATTGTAGTCAAAATAAAATTTATCCTTTAATTTAGTTGAGTGTAATTTTGTTTAGCACACAGAGAAACAGCCAATAATTCATATAAATTATAATTTATTAGTATAAAAGCCTTTCTGTTTGACGGGCAGTGCATATAAAATAGATATTAATGACATTTGTTTCATACAAAAGTGCTTTTGTTTTGGCGACAAAACTAGAAAAGTTCTAAAACTGAAAAATTAATTTTCGTTTTATAACCATTTATTTATTGTTTGAAACGAACCTAATTTTATCGCATCTGACAAATGATTGTAATTTTGTCTCTCGTTTTCTGTAATTATTGCAAAAAATTAGTATAAATCGGTTTGTCTTTAATATAACCTATTGATGAAATTGGGCTCAGATTTCGAGTTCCCCAAAAGTATATCACATTCTTACAATTGGAGGCTAAGGTGAAAGAGGAACCGCACTGTACTCTCTATATAAAATCAAGTCTTATTCCAATAGAAATTAATGAAAGTTACAAACGTTTATGGATTGGTCTGTCAATTGAAGAACTAAGCTTGGTCTATTACAAATCTTTATGTGTCTTAAGCCCAGTTGTGCGCTACAGTTTGATCCGGTTGTAATGATTTTTCCGCCTTCAATAACAAAGGCTGAGTGCGTCGCTCCCAACGATACGGAATGGACTCTATGTCTAATCCATTTTAATTTTGTTGGAATTGACTGATGACTAACTTTTATTGTCTTAAACTTTGTTTTATCATTTAATCCTAATTTGTTGTCTTTATTGTTGCCACACATCCAAACCCATCCATTTTCGTCAATAAAAGCGGTCGAGTCTTTACCACAAAATACATTTCTAATAATTACTTCTTCTGGAAACACCACATTTGTAGGCACTTCAACAACACCGCCATTTGAGTCAATACCAAGTCTACCATCAGAGTTATGACCCCAAGAAAAGGCCTTTCCTTCTCCTGTCAGGACTGATACGTGAGCGCTGCCACAACTAATGCACGAAACGTCTGCACTCAATAATAAGTCGACTAACTTTGGGTTAAAACATGAAACTCTTTCGGTTCGACCCAAACATTGGCTGCGATGGTCTCCACACGTCATTACGAGTCCATTCTTACTGACAAAAACACTAAATCCATCGCCGGCACAAACGTTGACTATATTACGATTACGAAGTGATTCAATACATTTCGGTTCCAAAACATTTGTCACTATATTTTCTCCTAAACCTAATTCTCCATTAGTTGTAAAACCATTAGTGACCCACGAATATACTGACGAGTCATAGGAAAGGGCTAAGACATGTGTCGCACTTCTGCTTATCTAATCCAAAATATTTTTAATATTATATGAAAAATGAAAGTTTATAGGAATGGCCATCACTGGGTATATCACAACAAATCAACCCAAAGATTTGACGAAATTTCCTCAAATTTCTTAGTTTTGATGATATTTATAGCACTTATTTTTTTTAATAAACTTAGATTTGCCCCAAATTTATGAGCAAGATAATTTATAGAAATTTGATAATCTCATTTGAAACTCAAATTGTTTGGCCATCCCTGTGTTGATATACCTCTTTTATCCTAAGTTTTGGTGGTAATTGAGTCCGACATAGTTTAATATGTGGTTTATAAGTTTGAACTTCATAAACAAGAGATCGAGGATATCTCATTGAACTTTTTTCAAATATTCTTAAAATTGTGTTTCAGTTAATAATTTTGATTACCTGTTGTTATTATTACTGAGAATTCCTGAAGTTATGATAGAAGTCGGCATTTCTTGGTTTTGGTTCCATATTTGAATTCTATCCAATTGTAGTCTATTTAGCATTTGGTCGATCACTACCTCCACCTCATAAGCCGTCGGTCGAGAATTAGGATTTTTTCCCAACAGTTTTTCAATTAGATTCCGAAATTCTATGGAATAGTTATGTTTGACGGGTGCGAACTGACCCTACAAACCCCCCAAATGACAAACCTTTTAATTTAAAAACTTAGAGGAGTTGTTTTTATAAATAGCGCCTGGAAAAACGAGCAAGTAAAATCTAATACAATAACTAATGTTGAAAACTTTAAGTTCAATACATATAAATTTTATAGTAATTTTTCAGTCTCTTATTCACGTTTTTTGGTATTCATTGGTCACCGCTTTTACTTTATAATAGAGAATTGACCATGATACAACGTATCACTTTATGTCAAAGGGGTTAATATAATAAAACATACATGGTTATTAGGGGTTAATATTTTAAATGAACTTGCTATTGGTATTTATGAATAGTTAATATATCCTGTAAAACAACTCCTCTAATTTAAAATAATTAAATGTTTGAATACTTTAACAATTTTATTGATGAGTTGAGGCAGGTTTGAGCCCTCAAACGTTTTGTGAAGACACGCCATTTCATAGAGAACACACCCTAAGGCCCAGACATCGGACTTTTGGTCATAATTTTTTCCTTCGCACTAATAATTAAAACTTTTATTTAAAATTTAATTTATGTTTTTTTTTAATGAAAATCTTCATAATTACAATTTCTGGACTTATATAATAAGGAGTTCCGACCACTGATTCGGCTTCTTTTCTAGTGTTCAACATTTTAGAAATGCCAAAATCACCAAGCTTAATATATCCCTCCTTATTTAAAAAAATATTCTCAGTTTTGATATCGCGATGTAATATATTTTTCTGATGCAAATAATTTATGGCGCAAACAATTTGCCTAAAAATCAAAAGTATTTCATATTCATTGAGAGGAGCGGACACTCGAGAGAGAAACTGTGAGAGAGTGCCCGCATCCGCGTATTCCATCTCAATATAAAGATCGCCCTTTGATTCAAAGCTATCAAAATAACTAATTATGTTTTGGTGGTTCAAAATCGACAGAATCTTTATTTCATGAATAGCCAGTTGTCTTTCAGTGGCGTTCAAGTCATTCATATCGATCTCTTTGAGTACAACCAGCAGTCCGTCTGATTTTCTCCGATAGAGAACTGCTGTTCCGAACGCCCCTTTCATTGTATTCAAAGTATTGTAAATAATGACATATAATTCTCAAACTTATTATAAATTAAAATTAGATAAATCAAACTAAAATTTACATTAAATATCCCGAAACTGCAAAATCCCTAATATGTAAAAATTCTAAAAAAAGTAACCAAGTTGTGAGTTCCCCAAAACATTTCCAATAGGAACTCATTAAATAAAAAAATCCTCAAAATGTAAAACCCCTTAATCCGCAATAGTAACAGAAATTTCTGGTCCCGAATTGGTTACGCTTTCGGGATATTTATTCTATATTTAATTTTAAAAATTTATTTTTAATAAATATGGGAATATTATAAACTAGGAATTTATAACCCTTTTTATAGTATTGTTTATAACCCCAACATATTAATACTTCAATTAATAGTTGATTTAAGTAAATTTGAAAAGAAATGTATACCTTTGCCGACAACTCTTATCTTTTCATAATTATCCCAATTAAGTGGTTTAAGAAAAGTTCGTTGATTTTGTGGCCCGTCTTCGCGCACATTCTCTGGTATTGAATTATTAACAAAATTGACTCTTTTCTGAGTAGTCATTGAAACTGATTTCAATTAAATAACTTAAAATCATTCAATAATTAATAATTAGTAATTAATTAAAAATATTTTCCAATTTAACAGTTTATGAGTTTAACAAAATTATTGCCATTTTTTATATTTCATTTGTTTTCAAAGAAACAAACATCGCGGGAGACCTTTTCTGCGAGATTAGATTGAATTCAACTTAGATAAGGTTAAGTGACCTCTTTTGCCCACTTAAAGCATTGGTTGTTTTTATTCACAAATGAATAGTTAGAAAAATATTGTCTACAAATTAATTGTTAATAAAAATGAAATATAATTGAAATTAAAATCTAAATTTAAAACATAAATCTATTGGAGAGAGATTTCAAACATTACTTGAATGTAAAACGAGTCAAAACATTTGAGTTTATACTTTAAATTTGTTTAAATAATGCGAACATACTTTCAATTTTGAATATCTATTTTTGAATTTTCAGTGAATGAAAAACAAAATTTTTGAATAAATAAAAGTTTTACACAAATTAATTGAATTACATTTTGAAAGTTTATTTAGAAATGTCTAACAAATGGTTTATCGTTAATCAAATCAAATGAATATATAAATGAAAATATTTTTATTATTTTTAAATTTATAAAAATTTGGGCTCAAACTGACACTCATAAATGTAATAGTATTTTATAAGGATATCCTGCAATTTCACTGATCCTTGGCCATATTCTTATACCTCGAGGGAATCTTTCTGATTGGTATGAAATAGTGGTGAATGATTTTCTTCTTATTCTCTTTTATGGGCCAAACAAGAATTGTATTGTATTTATATTCACTGTTTTCAATAAAAAAAAACAAGTGATGAGCAAATCTTTTATCAAAACATATGTTTATTCAAAAATATATAGAATTTACAAAAATTCAATTTTGAATCCAATATTAGTCTGAATATCATCTCTTTTTTATGATATATTAGAAAAGTTTGGCTCCGAATTCAACGTTCAATACTGTAGAGAATATTCTGTTTGAAGGCAGGAATCCTTATGAAAAGCATACGAAAAGGTCATATCGTTAGTTCATTGTCTCAAATTTAAAATGTAATTTAAAATAAATATTTGATGCCTTACGAAGAGATGGGTTTGAATTTCCAAAATATTTATGAATAATTGAATTGAATGTTGTATTCGAACCAAACTTTAAGTCTTTTTAGCGAACAAATTACAGCCAAAATAGCATTTATATTACATTTACTACGAATAAGAGTTACATGAAATCTTATATAAAACTTATCTAGTCAAATCTAAAACTATAGTGGTTTAGTGTTGTAAAACCGAATTCAATGTAAAGAGTCTTTACAGTCATATTACGATCAATAAAACATTTGAGTTTTAGTTCGTTTTAGTCATTTTCTCTTATTTTTCGTATTAAACAATAGTTTTGATGCCTTTTCTTATCAATAATTTGTTTGTCTTATGAATTGAAAGTTTGAGATAAAAACAGAAGACATTTCTATAGTTTTTCTCTTAATTTTTTCTTTGAAGTTTTCCTGCGATTCTTTGGTTTGTTTTTCTTTTTATTAGTCATTAATTCAACCGAAAGAATGAACGGAACGGAAGTCATTTATTCTGGTTTTTCGCAAATTTTAACTTTTGCCACAAATTTGTTTCGGATCATATGATAGTCACTTAATTCAATCAAATATTTTTATAAAATTAGTTCTGAAGCAATGATCTGGAAATTTAAGTCAAAGTTTATATGATTTTTATACTTTTTTGCACAAAAGATTATGTAAAAAAATATTAAATAATTAGTCTTTAAAAACACAAATAATATTTCCTATTTCTTCACATATTATTATGTTTTGGGAATAGCTTTTGGTGTCAATAAAGGTTACTTGGAGATTGAATGACCTAGAATTATTTAGTATTAGATGTTAGGATATTTCAAAGGTTATATTAACATTAAATTGTATTGCAATCATGTATTTATAGAATTATGAAATTAAAAATTTACAAGAACATAAATTATTATTAATGTTTATTTTTGAGATAAATGTCAGTTTTATCTTTTCATTATTTCTTATGAAAATTAGCAAGGTTTAAAATTTCAATGGAAATTAATTTATAATTATTATCCACATATCGAATGAGAGTTAATCCTCTCTTTAGTTATAATTAGATTTATTTCAAATAAATTAATGAATTTATTTTAAATACAATTAATTAAAAAATAGTTAAAATTCATTTCATTTGATTTTCAATTCTTTAAATTCTTATTATTTGGAAAAATGCGATAAATTGTGATCATTGTTTCAAATAAACAGGGTAGAAAATTGATTTGCTTGGCACTTTGCTTGGATACAAATTGTACTCTCGTTTTGTCTTAGAATACTTGGGATTCGAGACTCGAGTTGTAGGATATGAACGATAGCTTGAAAAAGGAGGTCGTGGTGGCAGGTATTGACTGTTCTGTCTGTATTGTCCAGGAAGATAATAATATGGCCGACCTGTCATACTTTGATTGATAACAAAACGTCAATTTTGTCAACATTTGTAAGAATTTCAATATTAATAGAATTCAAGAGAAGAAAATTAAATGCAATGAAAAATGTTTTGAAAAGCCATAACATTTTCTCAATTTTCTTGTGTTTATCCAAAAATTAATATAATTAGGACTAATGTTTTGTAACCATTTATTTAGAGTTCATTAATTAAAATAAGATTTTCAAACAAAATGTAAACGATTTGAGACATGCATTAGGTTTGTCTCAAATTGAGTTTTAGCCTAAATTTTTTGCAAATACTTTTATCGGATAAACATTTGTTATTTATTGGATTCGACGCTCAAAATTAAGAGGAAATTTCATTTAAATAAATGAGAGCCGAAATTCCAGTAAAACTCAATAGAATTGATTTAATTTATTCGGAAAATCATTTACTCACTAATAGGGAACGTTTGGATGACTTCTTTCATAATATTGTTTTCCAACTAATAATCCGATGAGAAATCCTTCGGCGAACCTTTTCTTTACTAAAAGCAAACTTTCAGTCGAAGCCAATAATGAAAAGCCTATTAAAGTCCAAAAGAAAAGAACATAAGACTTTTGGTGTAGTTTTGGTTCCATTATTTTATATAATTAATTGATTTTTTGTTGAATCCATTTATTTAAAACTTAAGATTTTTCAGCCAAAAACTTATCGATAATATTATAGAAAATATTTAAATAAAAAAAGGATCCGTTTATTGAGTTTCAAATACAAATAGAGAGTGGAATCGAAAATATTTAAGAATTAAACTCATCTATAGTTAGGTTTATGTGATTTGAAAAAAGTTCAACAAAAATGAGTTTAATGAAAGAGAAGAGCAAAGAAAAGGATTAATTTTGAAAATAAATATTAATCGGTTCAGTGATAACATACTTATAATTACAGCGAAATAATTAAGGCTTCAAATAATTGTTATTAAATAAATCTTACGGTTCGTTGAATCGAATCGAGTCATTAAAATTCAGAGTTTCATTTGAGAGGTGTTTGGGCTCTATATTAGGCTTCAATTAAACTTCATTAACATTCGAGTCATTTCTTTTGTTATTCAATTTATATATAAAACAAAATGCAATTAAAGTTCTTAAAGCAGTCAATAAAAGTTGAATGAAGTTCATAGAAAAAGCCAGAAATAGAAAGTATTGGAGCGACAAAACTGTCCCATAGATCAAAGTCAAGGAAAAGCTTTCCTTATATAAACCATAGATTCCTATAAGACTTAGAACTATATCAAAGATCGTCAGTTCAATCATTAAAACACTTAAATCAACGAACAGTTCATTGTTTTCGTGGATTTGTTTCACAGACTTTTTCATTAAAGTTAAAACAAAAATGACTTCAAGTGAAGCGATTAACGCAAAAATGTTAATAATTATTTGCAGGTATCGAATGAAACTAATGAAAAGGTTTGTCTCTAATAAACTAAAACACATCACATAAGAGTTGTGCTGAACATCTGATCCATATTTAATAAAATAATCGCTGATATGACTGATAGATAGATAAACGCACAAATGCTAACAGTAGTAAACAGGAGCAGAACCGCTGCACAGAATAACTGTTCACCAACTGTTATGACTAAGAATTGATGTTCGTTTCGGGTGGAGATGGTGTATATGGTGTGTGTATGACATTGCACTGACGCAAATGAAATAAATGGTATTATATCTGAGTTTCATATAATCAGAGCTAATAATACGAAAACCACGGCTTAACTCTTTATGAAAAGATATCAATTATATGTATTTCTTTCAAAAATATAACCATTATTTATATAAATTAATAAAACAAAGGATTATTTTAATATAAATGAAAAATACAAATACTATGGAATATAAATGAACTCAAACTATATTCAAATAGTGAGAGAGCGGTCGAGCCCTACAATTATTAAAACTGTTAAGAATCGGTCGATAAATGTTTGAATAGCGAACAGAATTACAAATAGAATATAATGACTACTTCTGGGAAAAGATTTACACAGAATCCAAGTCTACCAAGTTAACAAGTACCTTTCATTCATTAAATTATATACAATTTCGTCACATTTCTAAAGATTTAAGTCGTAAATAAAACTACATTTTCTAAAAAAGTACTTTTTTAGCGAAATGTCATTTAATTCACTTCAGATAAATGGGTTTT
>JAQFZL010000480.1:0-15553 GCA_034695685.1 Galumna lanceata
ATTTTATATAGTTTTTTTTAACTTTGGAACCAGAAATCACTTTTCATTTTGAGAATTCAGAGGTTTTTTCTTTTGGGATATTATATATAAATTTATAATATATATAATAGGTTTCTATGAGAAGGGTTTTGAGACTCAAAATAAGTTTCACTTTTGGGGTTTTTTCATATACGGGATGTTTCCTTTTCAGAGTATTTACTGTATATGGAATATTAAATAATTTAAAAGAATTATAAAAATTTTAAAAACATTTTTATATAAATGCGCAAGTGCAATTTTATATTTTTTTCAAGCAAAATCAAAAATATTTTTTTTTGAGTAAAGTTTCGTAAATTTCTGTTGAATTGTTTCACTACTCTTGAGTTAAGAGTCTTAACCCTAAGCTTTGAGTCAAAGCATTTGGAAAGTTATGCAATGAATTGACGTTCGCTTATATTGAATCGCATTAATGTCTGTCATCAAAGTCTGTTCGGTATTTCTCATACCAATAGTTAACTCATTTAATGGCTCTACCGTTGACTTTACTCTACTTTTTATTAGAGCTTTTCATTGACTAAATTGATGTCTATTTTGTTTATTTTGTTTATTACTCTATGTTTAAGTCAATTACTTTTTAAGATTAATCGTTGTTTAATAGACAACTTTAATAATAAATGTGTGTTTTCTGAGAATTACTAAAATAATTTAAAATTCATAGAATTTTAGAAAATCACCAAGAGCATATTCTAATATATTCGAGGCCAACGTTCTTCAAAACTCATGATAAAATCAAATCCATTTTGATTAAGCTTTTGGTCGAAACTTTAATTAACTTTAATTAAAAACCTTTAATAAATTTAATTATTTATTATTCATTTTAAAGATTTATTTATATTTTAATTCCGTTATTTAGGCTTTAAATTAATCTTATTTTGAATTTCAAATCAAAGGATTTCTTTTAGACCGAAACCCAATTTTTTTATCAAATGAATTCTTTCAGTTTTGAAATGTTTGAGTCAATATGATTACCTCTTTTATAATTTTCAAAAACTTTTCGTGGTTTTAGACAAAAGTTCTAAATTTTTTCGTAAAATTCAAACCAAAGTTCAAAACTAATGTTCTATGCGTTGACTTTTATGTAAACTTTTGAATAAAGGGATGGTTTATGTAAATTAGGACTGACTATCGATTTTGTAATATTGCAAAACACAGTTTATATTACAATATATTTTGCAAACTCTTTGAAAGCCTTGTATTTCACGCCAAAAGAATTGCTTTCTCTTTGAGGCTTCAACTCAAGTGTTTGAAGGGGTGACCAAAGAGGCATTGATCCAATTCAGAGAATATTTTTCATTTAGACATTTGAAACTTGAGATAAACTGTAGATCAATAACACAATAAAATTGATTTCATTTTCATTTATAAGTTAAAATTTTATGTTATCCCTGACTATTCCCTTATTACTCATTTAATTTTATTATTGTTTCTAAAATTCTAGTTTTCAATGAGTTTTTGTCAAATAATTGAAATAAAAACAATGTTTTGTTTTAAAACTCAGAAAATGATTAATACTTTTCTTTTAAAGTTTAGAATAGTTTTGATTTTAAAATAATTTATAGAAACGATTTTCTGTTCAAAAAATTTACGCTTAAATTACCATAAAATCGCTTTAACTAAAACTTATGAAAAATTATGTCAAATTCACATTTGAGCCATTCATTTGACATGTTGTCATCATAATTATCATGGTATTTAGATTCAAATAAACAAAAAAGTTATAAAAAATAGTAGTTATAATCGTTTAAATGCTAATGAATTACTCTTTTTCTTTGAAATTTATTTTATTACTCATTTTATAGCTATAATTAATGGTATTATTTATTCAATGATAAAACTATGAGAAAATAATAACATTAGAAAGTAGTGACCATTTTATACATTTATTGGTAATTATTTTAGAATTTAAAGAAGTTTAAGAAAATATTTAAATTTCATTCAATACTTAAATTAATACATAATTTTAGAAATAATGTCATATAAATGAGAATTACTTTAAACCAATTGATTCCAAAAGAAAATGTTGTAGAATAGAACTCAGGGAAGGCTTAACAACGAAAGGGTTTGCTTCGGAATCCCCTCCGGCAACCATTTCCGGCAACGGGTCGTCAACAATAAACTGATTGCGTTTACCATTGATGGCGTCAGAGTCCGGATGAATTATCACTCGATTTCTCAGTTTCTCTTTACGTATCCTTTCGTTGTGTATTCTCTCCTGAATCTGACGTTTAGGTAAACCAAACTCTCTTTCATTTGTTTTAAAATGAGTTTTTTCAATATCTTCAGTCAGTTCTTCTGAATGTTCATCAGTTGGTTCTTCATTTGATTCTGTATTAAATACGGGCTCAAACGGACCCTCAGGTCCTTCAACTAATTCCGGTTCCAGAGAAGTCTGTCCTCCATTATGTCGACTTGAAAAGCTAGAACTTCTTATTCCGGTCGGTTTACCCAAAAATACAGGCCTAAGATGTGATGAACCGATTGGATCGGAAAAGTCCCCGTCAGGACCTGATCTGCGATTTCTGATACCAAACGGAGTACATTTGATTACACTAATGGTAACTAAAGTCAACAAAAGTATGAAAACAAAATTCATTTTTTGTCAAATGTTTTCAAATTATTTCACAAATTTTGATAATTTCTTATAATTGGACTCAAAGTATAAGTTTTTATCTAAAATTTAGCTTTACTTCAATCCAAATAAAATTCAATTCAAAAAATAGTGTTTCTGAAAATGTTTCACAAATGAAAAGATAAGTGACATCAGAGTCCGGTTCTTTCATTTAGAGACCAGTGATTAACACAAATCTTTAAGTGATTAAATCAATTTTTAGAAATGCAAACAAATAGATATCCTTTTTGTGGAAATCCTTATTATTAGTTATTTGTGTCAAATCAAAGATTAAAATTTAAAAAAGGATCTCTTGTTTGTGTGACTCGACTTTGAATCAGAAAAAGTTTTGTTTATAAATTATTAAATAGTATTAAGTTTGTAACTAAAGTTTAAGAATCGATGCCTAACGATAATCATCACAATATTATTGTATTTTATGTTTCGTTTATTCAATTTATGATATATTTTTATAACATTTAAACCGTTGGGAAAGTATTTCAAAGAAACTCAACTAAAATTTGTATCAGTTTTTTAAAGTTTAATAAAAAGTTCAAAAAGAAAATTATACTTCTCTTATGATTCAATTCCAGTCTTATCTCTCAGGGATGGGAAGTAAGTATAACTTCAGAGATGTCTAACCCTAACAAAAGTAGAAATAGAAGTTTTAATCACTGACTTAAGTGAAATATCTTTGACTTAATGGGTAAAACACTCGCCTAAAGGGCGAGCCTTTAGGCGAGCCCTTTAGTTAGTTGTGAGTTCAAATCCACAAAAAGATACAAATAGTGTCTTAAGAAAAATATTTTTAAGAATTAATTTTTGCTAGGATTCATACAAAACCTATACTTTAGTTTGAATCCCATATCAAAACAACTCAAATGAATTATTGGAATGAATAGGACTCGAACTCTAGCCATACATTTCAAAGACAACTCTCCTAACCATTAGACCAACTAATCTAATAATAAAATTAGACTTAAAACTTGTACTAAAAGTTATATTCACTAAAGTTTAATTGATTTAATAGTAATTGAAATTCAATTTAATGATTGAATTTTATTATATCAAAATTTGTAAAACAGAATCTTTAGTATTGGACTGATATTCTGGGTTTATCTGAGACTAAACTGATAAATAAAAAACAATTGTTTGAAAAAAAGAAAAAAATTAGTTCAAGACATGAATTTTCATTTCATATTTGGTTTAAATAATGATTCAAAATCTAAATCGAATTCCAAGTCTTCGATACAACACTTACAACAAATAAAATCTCTCTCTCTCTCTCTCTCTCTCTCTCTCTCTCTCTCTCTCTCTCTCGCGACTATTCATTGAAATTCGAATTAGAGTTAAATTCAAACCAATTTTCGATTGAAATCAAACGAATTCATTCCTTTATCTCAAGAAATATGAAAATAAGACTACTTTTGACCACAATTTTTATATTCGTTTCTATTGGAGTGGTTGAAAGCGGAATATTATGTCCGTCTGATGGGAATTGGTTGACCTCAATCTTCAGTAACGGGGAAGAGATTTACCTCATCAGAGACAAAGAAGTATGGGTTTCACATCTGGACAGAGAAATCGGAAAAGTTGATACCACTCCTCATACCATCGGAAGTCTGTTCAGTAGGTTTTATAACAATAATAATTCATAGATTTTCAAATAACACTAATTATCTTCGACTCAATTAACAGAAGTGGGAATTGACTCAAAAGATTTACATGAAGTAATTACCGGTTTTCAGGTCGAAACCGTTCCAACGCTCAGTTCTTGTGCCTCAGATCGAGAACAAGAGGTCTGCTATTTCAACGAATATATGGAAATGACGTCATTCCTCTTCTACAGACTCTTTCATAAAGATGTTAAACAAGTGTATTCAATGATGAAACTTGGTCCAATGGCCAGCGCAAGTCCCACCGCTCCCGAAACCATGGAATTGAAGGATCCGACCCATCAATTGGGAGGTTTTGGTTATATGTTACGATCAAACAGAAGTGTGGCTCGAAGTTCGTGGCCCGGAATACAAGACTCGTAAAACACTTGAATTAAATATTATATAATTAATATCATTAATGTATAGCAATGACGAAATTGTGGGCTCTCTCTTCATTAAAGAGACCAACAGAATTCTTCTGGTTTTTAAGAACGGGGGTACTCTTTATTACTTAATTAAAAACTTGGCCGATGAATGGGATAAGAATGCGGTGCGCAATGGTTTTCCCACATATAATGGGGATTTCGTTGGTGTGTTCAGGAAGAAAAATGAGTATTTTGTGGCCGACAAAAAAGGAGAGGCCTTTCAAAAGCTAAAATTTGATGCAAAAGGTTTCACAATCGAAGAAAAAAAACAAACAGTTATTTTAAAACACTTTTAACTTTTCATTAACTCTTTTTTCATCAAATTTAGATCAGAGAGATATTTGCCTTCAATTGTTAAAATCGATTACTTTTTGGTTTCAAAGATATTGTTTTAAAATTGTTTTCATTTTTTACTCATATTTTATTGTATTTAAAAAGTCTTCAAATATTTTTTTGATTTAAATTTTATTCTTTCTTTTATTCTGTTATAAACTATTTGTCTCTAATTAATAAAAAGATATTTTATGTCATTTTGATGTCAATTATTTGTGAATCGGTTTAAAATTTAGACACTATTGGAAGCATTTATTAATTATTCGTTAATTTCCTAAAATTAATTGAAGGCTAACCTGAAGTTTAATGCAATGGTTTGGCAAATGATTGCGAAAACGGTTCTCGAAAGTTGTCACACGAGTTGATGAGACACTTGATTCAAATCGAGTTTATTTTCAGTCATAAGAAGAAGTCATTGAACCCAAAGTGAAATTATTTGTGTTCACAGTTTTGTTGAGTAATAAACTTCGAGTAATAAACAAATTTCGATTCCAATAAGTTTTGTCAACTCTTAAGCGATGTATAATTGGACCCAAAATAACATCCAATTAATGATAGCATTCCTCGCATTTGTTGTCATTTCGTCACATAATTCTCAGGTATTTCTAAACATTAGTTTTTTTTTTAATTATTTAAGTTTTATATAAGGAATAGTTTGACAAACTTTTCTATGAATTGAACTGAACTTTTAAACTTTTGCTTTAACTTTGATAACTATTTTCAATGTTTTGCCTTAAGTTTAGCTCAAAATTGAGAGAAACAAAGTTTTGCATTGAATGCAATCTTTAAAAACTTTTCAAATAAAGTTAACTCCAAATAATTTCCTAATAATTAGAAAAATGATTTTTTCAAAAAATTGTCAGAAAAGAGTAATGAAGAGTCAAATGATAAACATTTTAATAAAATAAAAGCTAACAGGAAGTTGACCTTGATCATATAATATGAATATTTTCATTAATATTAATATTTAAATAAATAAGTATTAATAAAATCTGTTTTGTAACGAAAGGCTGCGACAAATATAAACTATTTGGTTGAGTTCGATGTCTTAGAATTTGTTAACAGCAATGGAAGGCTACTGAACGGCAACTGTTGCAGTGGCTATAAATCAAGTGGTCTGTGCCGGGGAGGGAACGCCACATGTAGACCCTATTGGAAAATATGTATTTCTGAACAACAGAATAGTAATATCAATACTTCAATAATTATGCCTAAAGAGAGAAGAGAAGAGCCAAAGGTTAGCACTACTAAAAAGCCGTCAATTATTAGAAACTTCATAAACAGGTAATACTTGAGAAAGACTTGAATTTATTCAAATCTTTTCTAAAATTGAATTTTGATTTCCTTCTGAAGAATATTCGGTTCGTCAGTGTCTGTGTCTGACAGCAAAAAAGAGGGAAACCCTAAAGCATTTAACACTTCCTCAACTTCGTGTTCAATAGCTTTTTGGACGACAAATACCTTAACCAACAATTCTTTACCCATTAGTCTGAAAACAATTATTAACTCCAAAAAGTTATTCAATAACTCATTGGAAGCGTTCAAAAAGAAACGAATTTTAATATTAGTGGAGGTTTGGCACAAACAAAAGCCCGACACTAACGATAAGCTCATCACACGATATGTTGAAACGAAAAATGTGTCGATTAAGACAAATAGTGTCGAAGAAAGTGAATGGCATTACAGCGGAAAACCCCATAAAAGAAATAACTCAACAAATGTTCAGTTTATGTTTAGATGGAAAATATCACAAACTTTTGATGATTACCTCAACTCTTCAATAGATAGCAAGTGTCCGACCGGTTGGAATGGAGACAATTGCGATCAACCCATTTGTATGGAGTCATGTCATCCATCCCACGGGTGAGTACAGAACTATTAAATCTATTTAATTAAAAACTACATCATTGTATAGATATTGTGAACAGCCTGGAAAGTGTCAGTGTAAGTTTGGATGGACTGGACTTAATTGTGATTATTGTATGACAATACCCGGTTGTGCTCATGGCTTCTGTTCAAAACCTATGGAATGCAAGTGTGAAGAGGGCTGGACAGGAATGTTCTGTTCTATTCGTAAGTTTAAACAAAAGAGAAGTCAAATTCGATAACTAAACCATTGATTAAATTAAAGCGAAGTGTAAAGAGGGCTGTGATTCCAAAAATGGTGAGAAAGACATTCTAGTCTTTAATAAACTTATTCTTCTTTTCATTTTCAAGGCTATTGTAGTGTCCCGGGAGAGTGTAAATGTCGATTCGGGTATTTATTCATTTAATCAAATAATTTGATCTTGAATATATTTGCGTTATTTCTCAGATGGGAGGGCGACAACTGTAGTAAGTGTTCAACACTTCCGGGTTGTCAACATGGAACTTGTGTTGAACCACTAGACTGTAACTGTAATGATGGCTGGGAGGGAATGTTCTGCTCTAACCGTAAGTTTTTATAAATTAGAGGACAAAAATAATTTAGTCGATTAGCCATATGTTCGAACGGTTGCGATACCCGTCACGGATGGTGTAGACGTCCTAAAGAGTGTCGATGCAAACTTGGTTTCACAGGTCTATACACTTTCAATGGCAAATCATATAATAACCTTAATATTTATTTAAAGGAACCAATTGTACCGAATGTGTTACATATCCGGGCTGTGAAAATGGGTCATGTGATGAAGAGCCATGGTCATGCAACTGTCAGCCCGGATGGGGAGGCATCACGTGTTCTGAAAGGCTAAACTGGTGCGACAAAAATCCAAATCCGTGTGAAAACTCTGGGACCTGTATTAACGTGGAAAAAGTAGAGGGAAGTTATCTCTGCAAATGTGTTGTAGGATATACGGGAAGACACTGTGAACTCTTGCAAAACTGAAAGCCATAACTCATTATTTATTTGTTTAATAAAATCTATTTATTATTTTGTTTTGTTTTCATTTTGTTTTTGTTTTTTCCCTTTAAATCTTGGAATAATTGTCCGCCTTTTGACGTCTTTGTTGATTAAAGAACTCGTGTCCATCGGATTGATAACTGTTCCCATTTTGGTCACTATTTTAGGTTCAGTCAATTCACGAAAAGATGTTTCCGGATTCCACGTCCGACCGATTGGAAGTCTAATACTTTTTTCGAATTCTGACACATTTTTGAATGGAAAGGGAAGAGAATTCACCTTAAATTAAAAAAAAATTAATCCATAATTAAAAGAAAGACCACTAAAACAAAAGCCTTACTCTGTATTTGGCGATAATGTCATCCTTTTTCTCAGAAATGACAACATTTCCCAAATTTGAGTCTCGCCGTCGCTTTTTCTCTGCTATAATCGTGAATTTCTTGATTTTCCTTTTACTCGGTCTGAGGCCAGTGCCGGCCCACTCCCCCCAACCCGGGAGATGCAAACTAATATCTTTTTGCTCTTCGCCTTCAATTTTATTCCGCTTTTCTTTTCTGAAATCACTGATAACGTCGTCGTCAGCGAATGCCTCCGACACTAATTTTCTCTGTTCATCATCTGACACACCATCAGATTCATCGCCACTTTCAGCTTCAGAGTCGAGTTCTGTAACCATATCTGGAAATGAAGTCTTGACTTTATGTGCTTTTATGGTAATGAAGTCATTCGGATCAATTTGAACGTCTTTTGTTGTATCGCCTTTTTTGGGGTTCTTTTCCACTGATTCCTGTTTTTTCTCTTCTCTTATAACAGTCACCACTTCTTCATCAGATTCTTCATTTGGTTCAGTGTTGGAACCAAATGTCTCGTAATTAATCGTCTGATCTTCTGATGCTTCTGTCGGTACTTCAACTTTTGATTGACGTCCACTTTTAAACCAAGGATTATAATCTGATGGTAATTCTTCGAACTCATTGTCTTTATTTTCAACTTCTTCTGATTCATTGTCATCGTCTTCAGAATCGGCTTCATTTTGTTTATCGTTGTTTACTTCATCACTATTTTCTCTTCTTTGTATCAACTGTTGACTGATCTGCAACTGTTCCGAAAGTGCTATTCTCGCGCTTTCATCGTATTTTGATCTGAGCTTTAAATGTTTAGCCCATTTTCCTGTATTTTTATGTTTGAGTGACGCCCTCTCCAGTGCTCGCAATTTATCCAATTCGTTGAGTTTATCGATAGCTAATTGGGGCTCATTTTTCTTATTTTCTTCAAATTCTTGAAGACTTTTCTTCAGTCTTTCCCTCTTTAAGATTCTATGATATGCTTTGCTTTTAATCTTTGATTGTCTCTTAAGTTTGACCTCTTGATAGCTGAGAAGAGCCCGCATTTTCTGAAGTTCTTTATGTCTGAGTCGGGCCTCTTCTAAACTCATTGCCTTTAATATCTTCTCTTCGGCGACAGTCAATGCCTTATTATCTGTCAAATTATTCTCGGATTTATTTAAGAGTTCTGACACTTCTCTCTCGAGTTTAGTCTTCGGCTCAAATTGTTTAGCCATTTCTTGGGATGGTTTTAATTTAAGAGTTTCCTGAATGAGTGGAAACTGCAGTTGTGGTGCATTTCTATTGGCCTCTACTATTGGATCCCATTTTTCAAGACTTTTTGCCGTTAAATTAAAATTAACTTTTCGTTTGATTTGGTCGGCGATGGGTTTCTCGAGGGGTGCGGACATCACATGTTTCTTATGCCAGTGTTTTAACTTTTTAAGCCCTCCTTTCGTTTGTTTAACATTTTTCAATAAATCATTTATTGTCAACTGTTCCGCATCTAAACAAAGACAATCGTTAGTTAATATCAATTAATTCAAAATAGATTTACTATTCTTTGAAATATTAAATTCATTGACGTCTTTATTGGCCTCAAAACGGGTTGCCTTCCATTTGAGGGACTTTTGTTTCCTTTCATCTAATTTGGAGATATCTTTAATGAGGTTTGAATGTCTCAGATCGTCATCACTGTCTTCGTCGGCCAACAATTCCTTATTGACTCTAACAAACTCTTCGTCGTCCGATTCTGGCAATGGTTTGATTGACGTCAAGAATTTTGACTTCATTTTTGGTTCTTTAATCGACAAAACTATCACTTCATTTAATAGTTACCAAAATTAAGACAACAAATTGTAAGAAAATTTAAAAACAAAACTAAAACACGTTTTAGTGTTGAAAAATTGGGACAAATTGTGAGACATCTGTCGGTGAAAAATATCTGAGTTTTATTTTGAGCCAAAAATGTGTGAAAAGTGTAAACCAATCGTAAACTGATATTCATTTCTGTTTTGTAAACCAAAGCAAAAACGAAATGAAATGAATGAGTGTTTTGTTTGTAAACAATGAGTGAAAAGTTTTCACTGATTTTGTGATAAAAGTTATGATTAAGCGATTAAACAATGATTTGACGTTTGATTTGAGACATCATTTCATTGCAATCATTCAAAGAGAGCAGACTTTCATAATTTACTTTTAATTTATTTTTTGATCCAACATTTGATCCAATGCTTCCCGGAATCGGTATCTTTGGTTGCGGACAATTAGTCCGAGTTTTAGTGTCATGTCTTCGCGCCAAAGGCTTTAAAGTGGAGGCCATTTGGTCTCATAGTTTGGAATCAGCACAAGATATGGCCCGTGAATTGGATATTAAACTGTCCACAGATATTATCGATAGGGTATTATTGGAGCCATCGGTTCAGTTAATAGTGATCGCGTGTCCGCCACATCTTCACGAAAACATAGCAACAAAAGCGTGTGGTATAGGAAAGCACGTGCTTTTGGACTGTCCGCCAGCGCTCACCATAGAGGAGATGAATAGAATGAAAAGCGCGGCATTCAATTACCCGACTCTTATAACTATTTTATTCAATACTTTGCGGTTTTTGCCGGCATTTCTCAAAATGAAGAAACTGATTGCCGACGGATATATCGGACAAATAAATGTCATTAATTGTAATGTTTTCGGTGATTCACTTCAAGGTATTCCTCAGAATAACATTTATTTGTTTTATTGAATATTTGTGTTAAGGGAATGACTGTTATTCAATCGGTTGCGATGAGTTAATGGGCGGCGGATTACTATCCAATATCGGCACTCATGTCATCGATATAATTACTTTCGTAACAGAACTCAGAGCTAAAAGAGTTAACGGAATCGTCAGAAATTACTGTCAACTAAAAGATAATTGTATTTTCATTTTGTTCTCATTTTTATGTTTTATGTCATTATTTTTAACTTCGACTCAAATTTCATTTTATTTTATTTAGCGTTAGGTTTGCGTCGAATAACATCAGATGATTTCGTGACTTTTCAGATGGAAATGAACACCAAAACTGTAGCTAATGTTACACTAAATTCTCATTATTTCGGACAATTGACTCATGAAATTCTCGTCTGCGGTTCGAAAGGATATTTGGTCTGTCGTTTTGGGGATCTGTTCGCTCGACTCTCGTCTTCAAACAAAGAGGAACTAATATATGCAGATAATGACGACATAAATGATAATAACATTACAATGAGTGCCAAAAATATTTTGCCAAAGCCTTACGGCAAAGGACTTTCTAGAATGTTATCAGCGCTTAAGAATGCATTTCAGTGCTCACCAGAGAAACAGATCCCTAATGGAGACAATGGCAAGAAAAACGATGAAAAGATCTTTCATTGGGCTAAAGAAGCGGTCAATTTAGCGGCAAATTTCGAGGACGGACTCTATATTCAGGAAGTGGTCGAAGCAATTAAATTTTCGTCGAAAAATAAGGAATGGGTTCGCATTAAATACGGATAAAAATTCAAATTATAGTCAAAGTTTGGGTTAATTTTGATGACGCTTTTAGTAATGATCTGTTATTTGAATAATTTCTAGTCATTGAGTGTTTTTTTTTGTCATTTAATTATCGCATTTAATTAATACAAGAACTTCACGACTCATGTCACGGCATAAGACACTCATTTTAACCATTTATAGGCCAATGAATCAGTACTCACGAGCTTTGCTTTCATTTCTAACCCAAAACAGTTTCTAATGAATATTAAATGATTTCAAAATGAAAGGAAATTTTTTTTAATTACGAGAAATGGCCGATAAAATGGTTGATTGAAATCTATAAATGGCTAATTAATGACTAATTAATGTCTTTTTGCTCAATACATATCCCATCCCCTTCTGGTCAATCCTTAGCACAAATATTTAATTGGATTCGAATATTTGATAAACCGATATATAAACGAGTTTTCAGTCGAATATTTGTATGAAATAAACGCTAAAAATATCTCAGATTTCATTCCATTTATAGTTTTGAAATCATAGAAACACATTAACGCAAATCTCAAATGTTTTTGTATCTGAGATACTATACTATATTTAACACTTCATTTCACAGTAATGTAAAACTATAACAGGATTTCCTCACTCTTGAGATACTGTTTTAAAAGAAAGTGCATTTCAGGGCAAAATGTAATTCATTTAAAATGAAGAATATTTTCAAACCGAAGATAATAATTAATGTCATAATTTAATTGACATTCTTTGCTAACATTTGGATCAAAGCTATGACTACTTACAACTCATTACGATTTTAATGAGTTTTAAGTGTTTTTCCTCAATTTGTTTGAAAGGCATACCTTTATTGAGTCACAAATGAAAACCTTTTCATTGAAATTATCTCTTTTTATATTTTGCTGCCATTTGGAGGTCGAGTCACATATTATTCTTTTAGTTAACAATTCTTTCAATTCATGTGAGACTTCATTTTGAAGTCAATTATTTAATCGATTGTAGGTTTAAAGTCATGAAAATTAAATGCTTTAATCACAGAACCAAACATCAAACATATAATAATTTTTTTATTCTGTGCCATATTTTTGTATACTATACTTCTTTGCTTCACATTAAAAATCTTTGATGAAAATCAAAATGTATTTTAAATAAAAAAAATTCCATAAAAAATATATGAATTGAATTATTTTTAGAATAAATTTTTTTTTGTAAATCCTTTGAATACTTTGAATAAGACTTACTTTAAAAAGAAATGTTTGAAAATTAAGTGAAATGACAGGTATTTTGACCGCCAATTATGCCATTCTTTTTTGATGTCAGAATAGTTTGATGGAGTGCTTAGAGTGAAGTGACGGCTGTAGTCATTCTGAGTTCAGAGCAAATACTCTCCAACTGTTCAATCTTTCGGTCTTTATCTCTGACCAAACCTTTCAATTTATCGCTTTCTTTGCGTCTTAACTCTTCCAAGTGTTCAATATCTGCCTGAAGCTGTTGAATACGTCGAGTCTTCTGATGGCAACTGTCCTCCACTTCGTTCAGGTATTCCAACTGTGACTCAAAGTCTTCAATTCTCTCATTAGAGTCGAGCAAAAGTTTATTTAAATTATTAACTTTGTGTTGATATGAGTTGAGTTCGTCGTCCGCTTTTTCTATTTGACGTTTAAGACGAATAACTTCATCGTTGAGTGCACTCAACTGTTCCTCCAGTTCTAAATTCTTGTTTTCCCACAATTTGTTGACCGTTTGGGCCCTTTCATCGTTTCTTAAAACCAATTCTTGACTCGTTTTTGTTAACGACAAATACGTTTCAATTTTAGTATTGCATTCTTGCAATTCTGTTCTCAATCTGGAAATGATGTCCTCTTTATCGAGTAATTGTTTCTTCAATAAAACACATTCATTATTCTCATTATTTTCATTGACTTCCAAATCACTTTTGGACACATCTTTTGAATCTGAGTTTTGATTATTTTTAGCATTTCTTCTCTTCTCTTCCCTATGAATTGCGATACAGAATATAATAATTGAAAGCGTCAGCGCTATTGTGACCAACATTTTCTTCGCTAATTTGATTTATTAATATTATTGTAATTCAAACAAATATCAGGTTTTCATTGAAAACAATATAAAATATAATATAAGAGTAAATATAAGTAACGAATTGTGTATTAAAACACTTCTTATTTTAATGTCAAACTCTCATTCTTTTATCATTTTTCAACTTTTTATGGCTTTTGATAAGACTCTTATCACAAATTCAAGAGTTTTCGTTCAGTTAAGAGACTGTTTGCTATACAATCGAAAGGATATTTTCATTAAATAATGAGTAGGAGTTTATCACTTTTTACTATATTTTAAGTAATTTTCCTTCAATTAAAGTATACCTTAAATATTAAAGAATTTTAGGGTTTTTGCAAATCTATAGATATAATAACTTTTTAGAAAAAAAAACGGATTAATTAATAAACATTTATTTCTGATTATCTGAATATTTTTGAAAAATTAATTCATTTTTAAACTTTAATTAATTGTTTTTTCTTTTTTGTTTTGCGTTTCACCGATTTATGCGTAAATTTACTACTTTTCGAGTCTATTGACTTTTTACCACTTTTCGAGTCTATAGACTTTTTACCACTTTTCGAGTCTATAGACTTTTTACCACTTTTCGAGTCTATAGTCTTAACAGACGAAACGGGAGTCAGACGTGAAGAACCTGACGAAGAATTTGATGAACGAATACTTGTCTTATGATAGTACCCTTAATTGTATGAAAAGTTAATTTAAACATATTTTTCTATTGATTTCATACCTCTTATACAACAACACCAGTAAATGGCGAAACCAATTAGAATAGAGATTATTAACACAATTATTATAATGAGAATAAGCGTCGAATAATCACTGATTTTACTGTATTTACAGCCAAACAATTGTATGTAATTTTTATCCTTAAGTTAAAGAAATGCTTTAAATCTAATTAAGATTAGACTAAAAACTTACAATTTTTGTGAGACTTCTGTTCTCATATTTATAGATAAGTCTATCACTGCCTTCACTAAATCCATAAATTTCCTGATTATTAGGAACTAATTTCTGATCAAAAATTGTGACCAAACCTTTCAAATCAACGATTTGTTCCTTAAATGTGAATTCATTCCAATTTTCACTCCAATTATCAAATTTCAAAGATTTAGTCCAAATGCTTAAATACTTTTCGTAGTGTCTATGAATGACTCTAATGAAGACCAACTCATTCCTTTCGGAGTCATAAGTAAAAACCTTAACGTCTGAATTGGCTTCAATCCATCCTTTTGGCCATAATTTAGTCTGTGGTGTCCCCACAAAATCGTTAGCATTCATATCGAAGGGTAGATCTGATTTGTTATTACTTTCGGTTGTCTTCAGTTCATATTTCTGTTTATTTAAGTGTTTGAAGAAAGCCATTGTCTTTGAACTAAGTCTTATCAATTGTGAGCAGTGGTCACCATTTGTTGAATTTTCACAAAAATCATGAGGAAAGGGTGGGAATGCTGTCATTGCAATCGGTATTGACATTTGGCTGATATTCATTGGTATTCCGATTTGATTCTCTTCCAAATTCCAGATCCACTTCTGAAATGTTTGAGATAATGACTCGAATGTTATTATTTCGACCTTTGAATACATTGTATTATTTATTTCATATATTTGACTCGAGTATAGTTTTCTTATGGATTTCAAAGTTATATCATTACAAAACTCCAAATTTACCACTTCTTTGATTAAACCAAATATTAAGAGTGA
>JAQFZL010000481.1:0-15552 GCA_034695685.1 Galumna lanceata
GCCTTTAACTGAAAGTCAAACAAAAATATCGATCGTTTGGAGATTTTTTCGATTAAACCGTCGAAGAGATTAATTCTGACGAAGTATTCTGTGATATCAAAGTCATAACGCGTTTCGGGTAATTTATCGTCCATTTCAGGCTTCCGTTATGACAAATCTTTAGCTCAGTCACACTCCTATCTACTGATAAACTCTCTCTCTCTCTCCCCATTTCTCTCTCTCTCTCTCTCTCTCTCTCTCTCTCTCGCTAACTCTCTCTCATCCTCTCCTATCCCTCTCTTCTCCCTCTCCTTATTTCTATTATTAATGAAAAATATAAGAAAAGCAAATATATTGTGAGCGAATGGCTGTCCTTTACTCCACCCACACTATGATAAGAAAAATCTTTACAAATGGTATATACTTTGCTTTCGGTATCTTTTTTTTGTGAAATCCAATCGATTTGAGTGCATTTTTGGATCTCAACTCTCCCGGGTTTGACATTCAGTGAATGTGAGTCCTCACGAGAGACAAGACTTCTCTCATACAATATGTGATGTAATTTAGGGATTAGTTATCCCAACTTCAATACAATCCCCTCAATGAGAGCCCAATCCCTGACATAACACTCGTTATCGATCCTCTAATTCTGAATTGTAGTGAAATCCAAATAAAAACAAAATCATTTCAATCAAACTAAAAGTTTGTTACAAAGGGACGACTCTTTTAGAAATTGGGGCCGAAAGTGATTCGTCAGAAATTAGTGAAACAAAATAAGAAATAAGAAAACACAGAATAAGTGAAAAGCATATAAACAGTGAAAAACTTAAACCGAAAGTCATATAAATTATGACTTCAATCAAACGGAGACTCAATTTATTTAGAGTTGAATCACAAATAGAAGAAAACACAAAGTTTTAGGAAATTTATGCCTTCAAACAAAAATAAACACAAAACAAGAGTCCTATCAAATGTCACACTATTCGTGATCTCTTCAAAAATGTTAGCAAATGTTGTTTTTCTGGACTTTTTTCAAACCTATAATTACTGAGCGTTGGAACCGCTCGGGAATTCTCTTTCGGCTTATATATTATGTGAGTAACTGCACCATCGGTTCCATCGGTTCCATCACTTTTGGCGTAATTGTATGTAATATTTCCAAACGTCTAATATTGCTTTCCATTAATATATTGATTTTAAGGCACAGGTGGTCACGACGTTCCACTCACTTACCATCGTTACGGTTGATATTCTGCTGAATTGTGAGACATTTTTAGGCCAATTATTTATTTCTTTGTCTATAAAACTAAAACACAATTCTTTAGAAGTGACGCCGATTTCAGATGTTTTCAAAAAACACAAATCATTTATTATGGAATACAGAGTCAGTTATCAGAACTTATTAGAGGATTAAAAATTATTTTTACATTTTGTTTATTAGGAAAACATTTCGACAATTTTAGATCACTTCTGGCATTTGTTGAAGAAAACAGAGACTATTTTTTTCAAACTTTGGATTGTGTTTTAAAATGCGGTTTTCGAGTCAAAGTGAAGGAGCGATTGATTTGCATTATATGACCACTACTGGTGTAAGCGTTGAATAAGTGCATCAATAAAGACATTTCGACTTTAAAGGTGTGTCACATGAATGTCAGCCTAACCTAAAACTATTGAATTACTGGAATTTTACACAATCGTCAGTGGAAGTCCTCTTAATGGACACTTCAAAACTGAGCAATTCATAGAATTAGGTCAATCAGTTTGCCTTTACATTAGTCGTCCACTTCTTTGTTTTTAAGTCTAGAGTTGGCTCACAATTATCTTAAAAATATAAAATTATGAGAAATGAAGAAAAGACTATTTCTTAGCCAAAAGCTATTTTAAATTATTAACAGATATATAATAAAATTAAAATAAATGCAAATAATTTACTTTTTTATCATTAAATATGTTTTTTAATGAAAGCATTAAAAATATTAAAGGTTAAGCCTTCGGCTCATTAACCGAATCAACTTAACTAATACTTAAACAGTACTTTAATAAGACGTCTGATTAGTATTAATATTATTACTGATTAATATTAGTTCCGTAGCATAGAATCGATGTCAACATTTTGTCTAAATTTGATTTACTTAGAAAATTATGCATTTCTTAACTACAGTTAACCTTAAGTTAATGGTCACACTTTTATCGTAAACTTAAAAGAGATATTCCAAGTATAGATATTAAGAGAAGCAGCAAGATTATACCGAAAAACTTTGATAATAATTACAGGATTAAGTGTCAAACTATAACTGATGTGAATTTATTTAACTTAAGTATATTTAACTTAAATTATATGTATTCAGAGGTGAGTTTTAAGTAAGAAAAAATGGCTTTAAATTAATTTAGAATATATAACCTTGATTAAATGGCATATTATTTAACATTTTTTTTGATTAAAATTACTTTATTTATTTTATTTTGAGCGCTAATTATCGAAATGAAAGTTCAGTAATGAATTCGTTTGAAATTAAGATAAAAACCAAATTATGTCTACAAAAAACACTTCTTTTAATTTGGATCTCTTTTTCGATTACTTCGGAGATAAAAATATGTTTGACATCAACTAAACCATAAGAGTAGAGACCATCTAATGATCATTAAACAAGAGTTGAGTAGATCTTCAGAATTTATTATTTTTAAATTATTAAAATGATGAAATGAGCATGAACATATATGGAACAGATACTGGACAAATAGGCTCTTAGGATATTTGTTATCTCAACAAAATATTGCTTCAATTAATATTAATATTAATACATCCCTTAACGAGGAGTGTCTTTCAGTTGGATATAACTGAAAATATGAGACTAAAATTATGACGATATAAATCTAGAAATTTAAGTATTAATAATAAAAGTATCTTGCTATATTTTCATCTCAAGTTTCGGATATTTATCAGTGAGAATCAGTTAGGTAAAATTTCATTAATATCCCGTTATTAATGAACTTGAATGATAAATGTACATGGTAAAATTATAATAAATTTTTCTTTCAAACTGATTTAAACGTTTTCTCAAACATATTGACATTAAATAAACAATTCTTAAGAATAATTACTTAAATTATAAATCAATTTTTAGATTATATTATTGAGGGATCAAATGTTAACTATAAATAACTCTTAATATATAATAACTCTAATTATTATAATTTATATAAAAAATAAGTAAATAACTGAATATATTCTAAAAAATTTGCAAAATTTAAAAATATTTTATTTCAAATCTTTTATTTCAAAATAGTTTTCAAACCATTGAATATTATTTTAGTTTTTTTTGATATTTTTTAAAAAGAGGTGTTTAGAGCTGTTCCACAATTTGAACAATAATATAATTGTTTGAATCCCTGCTATTCCTTAATGATTAAGTCTTAATGAATAGATAGGTTAGACTTTGATAGTAATATAAACATTAAAAGTTGATATGTTTTGTATATATACTAAAAAAATCTGGCGATTAATGGATCGAAAGAATTGGTTTAAAAATTAAACAAAACTTTTGATATGAAAATATCATTTCGTTTACGACTCAAACGATGGAAACAATTTTTTTTTGTTATAAAAAGAAAATATTATCGAAAATAAAGATTGCAAGTGGTTTATGGCTTTCTCTTGTGTTGAGCTAATAATAACTCATCAATTGAGTTGTGCCACAAATAAAGTAACGCTAGTCTATGAAGACTATGAAGATGTCATTCAAGGAGCAAATTGTCTGATAATGGTTTTGACCATCACTTCTACACAAGTAAGTCATAGTAACTCATTTTAATGTCTATCGCTTTGTTTGTTATGACTTTAATGAAATATTATTCATTTGTTCAATAGATTCTTGTAGTGAATCTCATATTTTATTAACAATAGAGAGTCAGCTTTGAGTTATCCATAGCCCAGATATAACTGATATCTATGAGAAGCATAGTTTATATCTGACTCTCCGCTGAATAAATATCGTCATATATTCAAAGTAATACATTTGTCTCTTCTGAATGAGTACTTCCCATAATAGGGTGAGTAATATTTCTATTATTAATGTTAGTCTTATGCTCACCACTCATACCACTCTTGAATTCATGAATATTTAGATTTGATGCTGTGCTCATACAATGACCAAAACGTTAGTTTGTTTTCCACAAAAGTCGAGCCCAAACTACTGGCTGTGACCCCACATACCCACTACCGGGCCTTTACGTCGGCCTAATTATCTCAAAAAACTTTATGCTTCGGATAATTGAATGAATGGCAGTTTGGATAGTAATGGCAAACACACCACTGAATCACATTTATATCATTTCCCTGGATTTGAACTGCGGGAACAGAATATTGAAAATTTCAATAATGTTTACACTCATTGGAATACTTCTAAGAAGTGGTAAGTTTTCAAGTTTTCAATATAACTATAATTAGTAAAACGCGTTAAGAATTGCATTCAAATGGGAGACGATTACATCGATTATTGTTTAAATCGATTATAGCCTTAAAGTAATTATTTTATGAAAAAGAGTTTCTTATTTAAAATATTTTTTAGTTTTTTTTTCTATAAATGATTTTAACGAATAAGAGAAACAGAATTATTTACGGGAGAACACAACTATCCTATTGTAGAGTTGTGTCAAGAGTGGTGTCGAGGCTGCGCTACACTCTTAGGGGGACGAAACCAACGCCAAAATGATTGATTACATTTTGGTATGGCTTGCTTTGCCTCTTGGCTCTGCTTTTGCACCAAAATGGAGATCTGAGAGTGAGTTCTCTTCACCACTGATATTATAGCCGATACCAGAGCGGGAAGACTCAGCCATTTGTGCTGACATTATTGTCGAGTCGATCACAACTCACAACCGTTCGGTTCCATTATTGGTGTAAAGTTATGTTTATATGAATTGTGCCATAAATTTATGATTTTATAATTATTTTTGTGGTAATAAACAAAAATTGCAAAAATATTTATTCAAAAAATTGGCGGTAAAACAGATTTCAATCGACAAAAGGTATGCTTTTAAGAATTGTCATCTGATTTGTGTCCGAATTTAGTTTAATTATGACTCGTTTTAAATGTTGTAATACTTTTGTGTTTATATTATCGCTCAGCAGAGAAGTGATGCTAAACGTCGGTCGATGTCATACATATAACAGTAAATGTGATGTTTATGAGCACTAGAACTGAGTTATTGTACGACCGACTGGAGGCTGAGCTGAGGCTAAGGCTAAAGCTTTAACTCTCATTTGTATTTACTATTGAGGAGTCGCTAAAAATATATAATAATAATGAAAATAATTCTCAATTGAAAGACAATAATTGATTTATAAATTGTTTGTTATATTACTATAAATTTGTTTAAGAGTTGAATAATATGATGACATTTAATGATAGTATATGACAGGTAACTAACACTAACCAATACTAACAACACTACTAATGACATTCATAAGAGTTACGGGACAGTAACAGACAGTTTGTGACAGTAATAAAAGTAGAGGGGCTCCCAAACATTGGAACTGGCGATTAGACCCACCATAAACACCCTCTAACAAGCCATAAATGCGCAATAAATTGCATCACTAGTGCTTTTTTACCACTCTTTTACCCCGTTATAAAACACTAACTTTTATATAATGTAATTGTAATTACAGGTCATAAAAGAGTGCAGTGACTGACCCACAAAAGTTGTTTTTAAAATTCTTGTTTTGGTAATAAAGCACAGAATTTGAGCCAAAATTCCAATACAAAACAATTTTAGTTTTGAATTGGTTTGCATTTGCATTACTTCTTACAACAGATTTTTGGTTTATTACCTCTGAGTTCTTTCTTCTCAGTTCACTCGTCCTTTGAATCTCATGAGTAAAACGTCTTATTTTTTCGTATTTATCATTCATTTCCACAATTCTTTATTTTCACTAAAAAATTGTTGAATCGAATCAATATTTAAGTCATTTATATGAGATATGACTGTTTGTGTGACTTTTAGTCAGTTGTTGTTGTTGTGGTCAAAGAGTGTGTCGATTAATTCCTGCAAAGAAATTAATTTGAAGCCACCCTAAGGTTAAGGATATTTTATAAGTTTTATCGGAGTACTCCAATCTTCATAGATGTTATGGTAAGCAATTGAGTCGCGGGTTTGGCTCACAATTTCAAAATTATAGCCTAAGTTATTGCCATAATTCTGATGTCTTAACTTTTATTTCAATACTTTGATAGTTAGCTAACCTTTAATGAAGTGGGAGTTGTTGTCAATGTTATCAAACGGCTTCGCATTGAATTATAAATGAGATCTAATGGTTAAGAGATAGTTAAGAGAGGACTCAGAGAGGGCTAAGAGAGGGCTAACACTTTCTAATTAAAACAATTCTATTCATCGAAACTCTCGAAAATTGTAACTTTGATTATCACTTAAACGACGGCTCGATATTTATGAATCTCTTTTTGCTTAAATTCAACACAGATTTTGCCCAAAATTAAAATCTTTTGTGATTTTAACAAATGTTTCCAACAATTCATTTATTATAAAGATTTTCTTCCCTTAAGTTTGATATATATTAGAATTTGAATGACGTTTAATATAAGAGTTGACTCATAGCTTTAGTGAGCCCTGACTTAAGATATTGCAATAATTCAAAGGGTTCTCCCGTTGCGTTTCAATGAAAGCAATTTAATGAATTTGCATTGGAATTGCATTGAATGGTAGTCCTAACCCTAACGCCATCGGTGTTAATATTATTTCTACCGATGATTGATATTATTATAGGGCCAGTGTTTCACTCACTTCTATTGAGAAGATTTTTCAGCCTAAGAGGATATGTCACAAATTTTTGATAGCAAAACCGGTCCCCACTTTCTTATGGAATGATTTGAAAGTTGTCTCTCACTCTTATTTTTTACCATTTCTTTCTTTGCGATAAATATATAATTATTCGCTTCTCTTCTCTCTTTCTTTCTCTTTCTTTGGCTCATTCTTCAGCCATTTTATCAGTTCTTGGTCTTTGATATTTGACTGGAGAACATTTTTCATTCCGTCAGTTTTTGGATCCAGTTTTCTCGATAGGGCACAAGTGGACAATTCATCTTAGATTTTGCTTTTTTGCCAAAAGTGCCTCATTTATAATCAAATCTATTCGTCGCCAAACGTCCCAAACGTTGAAAATATGTTTAGTTGTTGTTTGTCTTAAAAAGGGCAGAGAAATATCGTTTCGGGTAAGTGAACAGTCCTTTCAATATAGAGCTAACTTTGGCCTAACATTAGGTAATGGCAGTGGCAATGGTAGTGACAGTGGTAGCCATTGCCGGTCTCTAACAAAAATTCACTTATTTTCACTTCTCTTAATTTTTTAAAACCATTTACTAATAGAAATGAATTGAAATTATTAGTGAAAAATGCTTTCAGTCCTTAATTGAGATAAAGAAAAAAAATGAATCGATTATTGTTTAGTTAAAATGACATTTAATTGAGTGAAGTAAACATTTGGCGAAAATGAATACTATTTTGAGTTAAGTATAAAATGCAATAAAGACTTTCAATGCCTTTCAATATCTTCAATGTCTTTAATGTTTTCTTTCCCTTTCATTGAGACTTGAATTTACATTTTGCTGTTTAAACAAAAAATTATTATTTTTTATTAAAAACAGTTTAAATCGATAGTGAATTCATAACTTTCTATCAATTTTTGCCTTAAATATAAATTACTGTTTTGTATATGAGTTTGAGTTTTATTTTTGTCGTAAATTTTAATTTTATTATTTGATTACACTTTTCTCCGAACATAAAATCATTTCTTTTATGATTCAATGAATGAGTTTTTAATTTTGGAATTTATTTTAATTATGGCTTAAATTTTATACTTCTTTTTATGATTTGTTAGATGGACAGGTTTATAGTTTACAGGTTTAGTTCACACCACCATTATATGAATGAATTCGTTTCCCAAATATATTCACAAATCAATAACATTTGAGTTTATGACAGACATATCGTCTGATTTATTATATGAACTCCAGAAGCAAAGATTCTTTGGAAAATGATTTCAAATTTATGTGAAAACAACTCATTTTTAATGATTTTAATGATTCAAAATTCAATTCATATGAAAAATATTTTTTCCCCATTAATTCTAATTGAATTGTGCTAACTATGAACTCTCTACTTTGATCTAGCTAAAAATGTCATATTTGTTTATCTATTTCATTACAAAGAGTAGTATTTATTGTAATTCAAAATATTTGAAATCTTGTGTTTCATTGGGTTTTAGAGGCTTTCATTTTAGTGAATATTTTTTCAAAACATCGCTTATAATAAGAGAATTCAAACAAACATTTAATCGTTTATTGCAAACAAAACTGAGAGAAACTGAAAGATCACTTACTTATAGTTTTGTTGATTAGTCAGAGATTTGTGTGAAATTTGGCCACTATTTCACAGTTAAGGCTTATATAGAAATAATGATAAAAATATATGCAAATAATGTCTGTTTATTATCTAATTTAAAACATTTGTTAGATTCGGTTGTTTCTGATCTCATCGATCACTCCTATCACTCCTCACCAGTATTTATGATTCAATGGTCGGACAATAATATTATCTGAGTGTAGACTCTTTATTCTGAGTCATTTATGTGCAAACAATTGCATAATATTTTTGTTGCCAAAGAAAAGTTGGAATCGACTGAATTTAAGAGTGAATAGAGTTCTGGTCTATTGATCTATTGTTCCACTTTTGGAACAGTTTTTTATTCGTCTGCGACAAAGTGTGCGAATCAGTTAAATGTATAGTTTTATAGTCCATTCCCAGTGGCATAAACTCGATATCGAGATCTATAGTATGGATGGTATTGGTATTAAGTTTTGTGCCCAACGTCTCCATTGATTTATCTGTATTGTAGTACTGGTCATAGAGACTACTGAAGTATAGCATAACTCCATCCATAACTCATAGCTATGTTTCTCAAGTGGATTGTGATCTCCACATAAATCAGTCGATTGACACGAGAACGCCATTTCCACAGGGATTATATGGCTTCTCATGATTTATTACAAGACATGCATTACTTATTCTCAACTCATTCCGTTTGATTCCACTTTTATATCATCTCATTTTCTCTTCTGATCCCTCTTTTCCCTTCTCAGTATTTGAGACAAAAAAATGTCAAATCAGACGAATTGTGTTTATGTAACCTTTCGGACAACATCTCAATTGTTTGTCTAAAGCCAAGAGTAAACACATTAATAGCATTTGTTCGCAAACTATAGTAATGTCTCAGAATCTAAACTAATGTTAGTTTTAAGTCTCGTTTTATTGGTTTGTATTTATTATTTCAAACATTAGTTTCATTTGAGGCAAAGTTTCGTCAATTCATTCATTTAGTCGTCACTATCTCTCTGATGAATCGCTCAGAGGTCGCCACTAACTTTATAACCTCACTATCTCTTATTCTCCCTATCTTTTAGACTCATCCCTCCCTTACCGCTCTCGCCTTCACTATTCCTTGCCTTTAGACAAGTCCTTCATATATATATATATAATGGCCTCCGAATTAGGAGACACTGAATATTAAATATTCAAAAACAAAAAATATCGTCTTTTTTTCAAGAATTCATGAATACCAGTAATGAACTTATCTTAAGAGCTATTCTGAGCTCTCAATTGCTTGACTCGATTTAGTGAAAAAAAAATATTCCGATTCTTACTGATTGTGGGCTTAAAATTCATTTGAAAATATTTTAAAATTATAAATATTTTCTATTATTTTGAAGAAATATTTGATATTTTGGTGTCATTTCAACACTCAATTGAATCGGAAAATATAAGTTTATGTTTATTTAATTATGACATTAATTTGTTGGTAAAGTGAGTGTTAGGGAAAATTATCGCAATTTTTTATTTGCCATTTTGTCATTTATGGCATTCAAATGACTTCACCTCTAATCCAAAACAAGTGATAACTTTAAGGGAAATAACTTTAGGAAAACTAATTTCATTATAACTATTAAAAGTCAACAAATTTTTTAATTCAATAAACTTTATTCCTAATTATGTTTATTACGATCTCTACTGTCTTTACTGTCGCACATCATATAAAAAACACACATTTCAGCCAAAATGTGTTTCATTTTTATTAAATTTATATATTATTTTCTCGATTTATATTTATTATATCAGAACTAATTAATCATTTTTTAAACTAATTATTAACTTAATTAAAAAGAAATAATCATTACTGAAGAGTAGAAATTCTTGATTATTCTTAAAACAAGCCATAAATTTAAAGTTCATTTCATTGACCTTGTTCAATTAACTTGTTATTTTTTTATAATCGAAATTCTTTGATTTTTCACTTAAGAAAAAGAAGTGAATTTCCAATTATCCCGAAGTTAACCATTGAGTTAACCAGTATTTTATTGAAAAAAGTTAATAAATCAAATTGAGCAGATAAAGTGTAATTTTCCAAATTCATCCAAGTTAATAAACCTATTAAAACAGATAATTAGCAAGCACATAATTATTGACATAATTAGTGAAAAAAAAGTGTCAAAAGAATTAAATTTGATTTATTTTTCTTTACAATTCTTTATAGTTTTTTTTTAATTCTTATCTATTATTTGAATGTAAATAAACTCATCTAATATTCTGAGTGAAAGTTTAGTCCTTTTATTAATGAATTTTTGTGCCATTTTTTTAATTGAATTTTTGTTCGGTTTGGGAGCGGAGTCTGAGGCCATCAATCGCTAGTCATTGAAAGTCAGACAACTCGTAGTTTAATTTTTTTCTTCTAAGTATTAGTTATTTTGTGAAAAAGTTTAGACAAACTTTGATTTGAAAGTCATTATTCACTCAAAAGATTTTCAAAATGAAAATTAATTAAAATTCAAATTAATTGATGAATAATATTGTGTTTCCAATTTTTGGCAAAAGAATATATTTATGAGCGTTTGCGCGAATGGCTCAACACTACTACCAATCATAGAGAGGCAACTTTTGATATACATCTAATACATCCAAAGTTTTTGGGCTTTTGTTTCGATTAGTTTTCCTGCTCTCCTGTCTTTCCTTTGCCTGTCTTTCCTCCCCATTACTCTGGTATTATGTTAGTTGAGTTCAGTTGGAGTTGACTTTGATGATGATCACTGGTCGTCGTGACGGAGTGCAGTTCTCTTCCCACGTCGAGAGGACAGTCTTTTGATAACAGCGACAGCAGAGCCTGATTTAGTTGCGTCGGAAAGTCTCGTAAATTATATTTGAGCTCAACTCAACATAAGACTCATACCACTCTTATAGCTTAGAAAGAGTAAACTAAAAGAGAGTGGAGACTGCGATACAGTTTATTCGACTTTAGACTAGAGTAGAACAGAATAGGCTCTACTTAACTCTGTATTGAACTTATGTTTGGCTCTTTTGGTGCTAATATATAGTGTATATAATTTGAATTTTTGATATAATATGAATGAAGAGAAGGCTTTTGTATCGATTGTATGCTTTGAACAAATAAAGAGCGCGTATCACAAATTTCATGGCGAGTAGTGTCGACCCAATACAGGGAATTGACGTTCAATTTTTTGTAATATTTTTTGTCGTCCAATAGAATGAATTGAGTTTTTGTAATCCCCTTAAGTTTTGATGTTTTTGGCTGACGCGCAAACAACACATTCAAAGCAAATATTTTGAGAAACACTAAAGAGACTAAAGAGATGCTGATCTGATCTTTCGGTAGCTTTTTGTGTGCAATAGAGAGATACAAACTTTTAGCTCAAATGTGAATTTTGTGCATTCATTAGACTGTGTCAGAGCAGAGCTGACTCAGAAAACTAATGCAATCATTCTTTTAATGTTATTTTAGAAATATTGTTGAGCACAAAGTCTGCACAAAAATCGGGAAAACTATTTTAATATACGGCATATCTGAATGCTTTCAATGGTCGGGTGACGGTACACATGAAAAAATGCAACTCTAAGGAGGAGTTTAGCAACTCTGGGCAACGTTGCCTTCCATGCAATACACAATTTTGCACGGCTTTGATTACATCAATAGCTAACTTATAAACCAAAAGACTAAAACGTGATTTAAGTGCTTCTTGACAGCACATCCCTTAGATATATGTGCTCTCAACAGAACATGCATTTTCTCTCATTTAATTTGTATTAAAAGAAATTATTGGAGAAAATAATTGTCTTTAAATGAAACAGAATTTTGAAATTTTCTTTAAAAAGTGAGTAAAAGTCGAATAAAAAATCGATAGGAATTCTGTCATAAGTTTTCAAAACTGTATTTCACTGAATGTACGCTAAATATCAGAATCGAAGAGAGAAAAGCCATAAAGATTTGAAAGATAGTGAGTTTGAGTGAGAGAGTGTTCAATGAATAGCTTTTATGCCAACGCTATGCAAAGTGTGTATATGTTGTGCTGTATTTGTGACTCAATTGTATATTCTATGAATTCGTTCTAACTCTTGAACATCACGCAAATGAGAGCCCAATACTTCATAAATGGTGTATAACGAACACCAATTCAGTTGTGCCGTCACACTTACCTCCAGTACTCGGTTTAAATTATATACAGTTTATGTTCGGCTTCTAATTCAATGTGATTACAGGTGAGCTTCAAATTTCAACTTTTGCTCCTCTTTTCTATTGTTTGCTTTTGTATCAAATTTTATTATACAAAACAATAATATATTTAATGATTTCAAACAATTTTATTGACGAAAATTCTAAAAGAAATTACAATTTTTTTAATTGAATTTTCAATTCTATTGTATTTAGAGTTAAAGAAATAGAAATTATTTGATTCTTAGAGATTCTAATCATTACTTTAAAACTAAGTTTATTTAATTGAATTAAATTCAGCATAAGTTTGATAACAATATTTATCACTAAAAAGTGTTATTTCTTCGCTTATTTTTGATTGAGTTTTGGTCAAAGTTTTATCAGTTTTTAAACAGTGAGTCGTTAATCAACTGTTTTAATATAAATAATAAAAATAAAATGAATGGTTAATATGAAGACGAGTAGTGTATATATATATTAAAGGAATGGGTCTAAAGTCAATGCAATATATAGTTTTTAGAGTCGATTGCAGAGCTTTAATGTCACCAACGATTGTGTTTATCATAATTTCTATTCATCTTAGAGTCAATTCAGTTGTCACTTAAACTTTTATATTATGACGATATCATACATTACAAGTGATTATATGACACCCATAGAGCAAAGACTATTCTGAGGCAAATGCTGTTTCAGTGGTGATCCAGTGAAGTAATATTGAAGTACCAGTGCGGCACAGCACAGATCAGCACAGAACAGCACTTGTAGCGCCCATCAAACTCATAGAATTCAAATTGCTTTATTATGAATTGCAAGTGATAAAAATCATAATAGTCTTGTAAACACCTCATAAATGTTATAATAAATATGACTTATATATAAAATAATTGAGTGAACAACTATTCAGTCGACAATTAATGCCTTCGACTTTCAATTAGTTAACTTATTCTATGAGTTGAGCACAAATTATAATCCAAACATATATTGTTTGGTTGATAGTCGGGGCTAAGATTTATTTCGGTTACATTAAACAAAGCGATGCACTGCATACAACTTTAACGGTAACACAAAGTTCTGTAGCACTACTTTTGTCAAATCAAATAGTTTTTGTCTTTTAATCTAAATATGAATCCAAAGAAAATGGAAAAATCGATTTAAAGAAACTGTCGTCTAATGAGAAGTGACTGAAAATCATTACAATATCTATAGTATTAAAAACACTTGTATTGGATTGAAAGCAACCATTTTATGAATTTATTGATATTAAATATTATGATTATTATATAACTCAATATTTCATTAATTTAAGGTCACGTATCGTATAGTTTTGTATATCTTTAACATCGAGTAATACCTCAATATTACCTCAAGGATTTGTTTTTTGTTCATTTGTGTTCTGTGCCAAATGCTAGCAATGCTGTCCCTCTCCTGTCCTGCAATTATAAGGCTATTATTTTTAGCTCATTTCTAAATGCAATCAAATGATTGCTAAGTAAGAGAAAAACAAAAAATAATGATAACATGGGAACAGCTCTTCTCAATTCAGTTCATTAATATTTTCCATTGGATTCTCATTCGGCGAAAATCGTTTTGATTTCCATTTTGCAAATATTTTCCTTTTAGTCATTGATTACATTATGCGAGAAGTCGTTTGAAAATGTAGTGGATTGTACTGACTCTGACTCTTGGCTAGAATAGTGTATTTGTACTCTAGTACTGCTTCTGGATTTTCAACATTTTTCAAACATACGAAACACTGTTTTCTATTTTGTGTTTTTAAATCTAAATTTAATTCAAAAATCATTTTAAACACTTATTTAGTTTTTTATTGTATAAAAAATTCAATCAAAATTTAATAGACATTTACACTTCATTTACATATTAATTCACTTCAGTAAGAAAGTCGGCCCACAAGCCTACCGTCCCCTCGAGTCAGGCGACTGATAGTCTCATATTAAGTATTACAAGCAATGGTCCATAACTACAAAAATCTCTACTCTCCACCTCAGCTCAGCTCCAAATTATGTGGTCCTTCATATCTTATGTATTGTATATAAGTCTTTCAGTTTTTAAGGGCGTTATTCTTCCCCACAACCGACCAAATCATAATTTTGAGTTCAGTACACCTGCCTTTCCATTACATTACATTATATTTTATTCCAATACTTCCATCTAATCGAAGGCTCGGATAAGAATGCCTTCGATTCTATCACTGACAGTCTTTGTTTGTCTTTTTTGTGGTTAGACTGCAATCTCTCTCTCTCTCTCTCTCTCTCTCTCTCTCTCTCTCTCTCTCTCTCTCTCTCTCCTCCCTCTCCCTCTCCTGAGTGTTAGTTAGATAAGAGAAGACACCATATGCTAATCAAGACGTAAATTTAGTTGTATTTCATGAGAAAGAACTGGATATTAAGTGAAGGTACTGTTTATCATAATCAATGGTATCCTGATTTTTGGTGACAGTGTTCTGCACTAAGTTATCATTTATCAGACATTTGCATTAATGTCTCAACTGCTCATTTAGTGTTCTCTCGTGCACAGCATATTATTCTGTTCTTCTTTGTTTTTACGTGCTTTGAGTCCTTTCATTGGATTCAGAGCTCTGAGACGTTGTAATTAGTTTTGGAGTTCTACTATACTTACCAAACATTCTCTGCCCAAATATAAAGTTCATCTTCTATTATATCTCATTAATATCTGCCAAAATTCTAAGGGTTGGGTCTGTTCGGCTCAGGCAAGGATTGGCCCCCAAACATGACGTTCAATAATACATCATAGAGGAGATGATCCTTTTTTCGCTCTAACGCCGGCTTTCCTTAAAACTGTGATTCAACTCATGTTATGTTATATTTTGTTTTATTTAATTTTATATGTCTTCCAAAGACATTAAACTTCAAACTTTACATTTAAAAGATATTCGTAAAAATATGTTCGTCTTTTCCTCACAATTCTGTCATAATATTAAAATTATTTATAAATCAATTTTATATTATTCGGTGTCTTCACTA